>JAUMHH010158907.1:0-10873 GCA_032359455.1 Chlamys rubida | reverse complement strand
CCGTATTTCTTCGCTTGTAAACTTTGGTTACTTTCGTTTTGGAGGGTATGTCTCGGTCGGGACAGCGACGGGGGTGAGCTCATGGGTGTTCCCATTTCTTCGGGGAACGGGACCCTGATGATGCTTGTCCCCAGTGTCGTCCTTGTAGTGAGGTTTCTCCTTGTGAAATTTGTTCACAGGCCTTCATTATTCCTAAGCGAACCTCAGCTTACCGTAAGAGATATTCGTCTGTTTCTTCCGGTAAGAGAGGGAAACAGCGAGGTAGGGGTGGTGCCGCCGGCTCTCTGGGGTCTGGCGGTACTGTCTCTGTTTCTGTCTCGGAGGGTCTCGCTCCGGCGAGTCCCTCTCGTGAGCAGGGGATGGCCCTTCCTGTCCAGTAACTCCCTGGAGTAGGGGAGGGGCAGCCCGACCCTAGCTTGGCACAGCCCAGGGTCGAATTGGCCGGGACCGCCCGTAAGCTTTCGTGCTTGCTTTCGGGTAGGGACTACCAGCCGCCGGTCACTGACTCCGTCAGTGATCCCGGCATTCCAGGTGGTGCTCGTCGGGGACAGTCTTGGTGCCGGGCCTGTTCTTTCCGGTTCAGCTCATGGGGTGACTACAGACTTTCTTTCGGGATTGTCTGTGTCTACCGGGAATAGTGACGAGCAGCTCACTAATTCCGTCACCAATGCTGGTCTGGCCTTCCCTTCCGGTCAGTTACCCGGACCCGGCCCTATTAGGTCCGGCCCGGAGTTTCATTCGGCTGGGAACCAAGGGGGTTTCCCCCAGGTGTTGGGTTTGCTGGAAAGGGGGTCTGTTTCTGGCCTCCGTTTTTCTCTTGCTTAGGGTAAACGGGTGCCTGCGGGCAACCATCCCTGGGCCGCTCTAATATAACCAGCCTGCGTATAGTTTTGGGCTACGGCAGCATCCCGGCAGTTACGGGCTTAGCCCGTACATGTCCGGGTTTCCACCTAGAGGTAGTGGCGGTCCACCAGTCTCAGGCAGGCCAGTTTGGGCAATTCTGGGGTCACTTCCATCCCGCGGGACCTTTCCCTCGGGGATATAGGGTTAACCCTATGGCTTTTCCTTCGTGGAATCCTTGGAGTTTGGTCTCTCCCTCGTGGAGACGTGTTAACAGTTCTGTTGACCCCCCCCCCCCTTATTATGAAGCTAAACAAATGATAAAACATTTCTGCAAAAATGACTGTGCCGTTTATCGTAATAGTCGAAAATATTCTTATGCAAATCTTGATCAGTGTCCTGTCTGTCACGAGGATCGTTACATGCAAAGTCGTCATATTTATCAACGACAAGTACCAAAACGAACATTCGCGTATATTCCCATTGGACCAAGATTAGCAAGAATATATGGTGATGAGAACTTATCTAAAGCGATATTTTCTCACCCAGGAAGCACAAATGAATTATTGGCCAAAAACAATTGTATGGAAGATATTCATGGCGCACCTGTTTGGAAAGAACTTTATTCAAATTCTGGATTTTTTCATAGTGATAACAAAGGTATATCATTTACACTTGAACTTGATGGTGTTAACCCATTTTACAACATCGGAGTTTTATATATTCAATGACACCTATAATGTTGACAATGTTGAATTTGCCACGCCATATTAGGAATGCATTCGGAAGCATTTTTCTTGCTGGAATAATCAAAGGGAATAAGGCAAAATGTGAAGGTAACATTGATTTTATGTTGAAATTTTAGTGGACGAACTGTTATTCCTCACTGCATGTCAAACATATTCGGCAAATGACCAAGCCCCAGTTGACATAAAATTGAAACTTTTGCTATACTTCCTTGACTATCAAGGGCTATCACAATGATTCCACCAACAAGGAAGTGGTAGCATCTCTGGTTGCCACTGGTGTCATCAGCGAGGAATTTATTGTTCACATTTACACAAGACCATTTTCCTAGGTAATCGGTCATTTCTTGAGTCGGGTGTTGTGTTGCGTCAGGATACTACAAATTTCGTTGATAAACAAAGAGACACAAACAAGAAACCAAACTTGAGGACAAATGAATCTGAAAGGAACTACAGGGAAGCTTTTGATGAAGCAAAAAACAAATCACAGGCAAATTTCATTGCCTCTGAGACTGGTTGTAAGGGAGTATATCCATTGATGGGTTAACAAGATCATGACCGAACATCCCAAAGTTGTCCAGATGTAACGTTGTCACTGCGGAAAAGAATTATGGCCGTTTCCTTGAATATTTTGATTTTGAGGAAACAGAAATAGATACAAGATGTAAATCTAAGAACAGGAAAGTCTCACATTTAAAGAAAGGAAACAAGGATTTACTTCAGGAGGTTGAAATTGATGGACCTGTACAATCTCAAAAGCAAATTCCATATGAATTGTCCTCCACTGAAATAAGAACTGAAGATGAAAGGGCTTGTAGTATTCGAGTACCACTCGGATTTGGATTCAACTCCACACCATTTTTTCAAAGCCAACAAGTATGAAGTCTCACGATTGGAAACAAGTTGCTTCACAGGGAATATTGAAGTACTGCCTTCGTGGAATATTGGGAGAAAATCAAAGATACACTATATTCCTGTTACTCAATAGTGTGCAGGAGATCTGCAATGAAATTCAAAGTGTGGATGACTTGGATGACATGGAAATTAGACTGAATAGGGCCTTGGCATTTGTAGAAGGAGACTTTTCAGTATCTCTACAAAATATAACAACCCACATACTCCATCACATAATTGATGGAATCAGAAAAGTTGGGCCAATATATGGCACTTGGATGTATGTTTTTGAGAGATTCAATTCCTGGATATGCAAATGTGCTCTAAACAGGAGTCGACCAGAGACCTCAGCAATTGAGACATGCATGATCTTTGATTGGTGCCAGTTTATGTTGATGTCCGGAAAAGCTAGCACATGTACACCAATTTCTGAAGTTATCACTGATTGGAAAGTGAACTTGATGGTGTTAATGATGGATTCCATGAGAAAAAAATCGACCAATCAATTTGTAAAAAAGGCAATTAGAATCTACCCATAAGCAGTGTGATGCAGTTGCCTGTTAAAACTGCAGTGTGGAACAAGTGTGCCTTACAACGAATGTTGAACATCCCATCCACAATCGTGTATTGAAATACTCTTGTTCTGCAGGAGAGCGTTCTTCAGCAAAAACAATTTCATCCAATATCTATTTAAAAAATGACAGAGGCAATCAAAATATGAAGTTGATCTGTGGAAAGTTAATTGCATTGTTTTTCATGACCATGAACTAGAACTCCAAAAAAACACCATTTTATTTGTTTTTAGTGCCAAAACAAGGTATTGTCATTATGACGTCTCAATGCCTGATTGTACAAAATAGAAAATCATCAATATGATTTGGCAAATGGTTGTTATAATTATCGGTCAGGGGCTGACGTGTACAAGATACAACTTTTTATTATAACTTATATCTATCTAGCTGCCGTAATAATTTAATTGTCTATACCCTAAAAAAACATGATACATGGAACATTGTTCACACATTTTTTAGGTTTTGAAAAAAAATGATGATAAACCACTCAAATGGCAGTCAAATTATCAATATGTAGCATTTCCGAGTCTTAATTGATAATGTTAGCATCAATTAATGATCTTTGCAAATAAACAATGAAAGACAATTTTCCTTTGTGGCTAGAGAATTTCATTGAAATCAAACAATTTTGATAGCAGTCTCCAAGATTGACAATTTTACAAGTACAGATTAAAATCGCCATTATGCATTTGTTTTTGTTTTAATATGCCTCATATTATTTCTTATTAACTGCTATTCAAACTGCTATCACAACATATATATATTGCAGTCAATTAGATAAGGCTAATACACCGTACCAGTAATAACAGTTTCATTTGGTGTCGGTCTTCTTTGAAGCTTTAACAATTACACAGCCACACTTGTTCACCCTCATTGGCATGAACCAATGGAGGCGAGAGTAATTACAAGTGTACACATTTCATTTCTGTAGCACTGTTTGATTGAAAATGCCAAAGACTGCTTTCCTCATCATAGTTCACATCCTTAAATACAATATCTCACATTTCTCTCTTCCAAAAATAAATCAACCTTCGTAGTATTCATGACAGCTGTTCAAAACATCATTTCATGTTCATGGACATGGTATTGTTTAAACATGATTACTTATTGAAATGCATGGCCATGAAAAGAGAAATATACAAAATAACAAAAGTGGTTTTAGAATTAAATTCGATTTCATGGCCTTGATGATATTGCTCCAAAACAAGTAAAATAGAATTCATAAAAAAACAAAAAGTACAAGGTCATGGCCATGAAAAGTAATATGTAAATTCAGCTCATATCTTTTTTTTTTTTTATCTTTTTCATGGCCATGAACTTAAATGGAATAATGGCCATTAATTTCAATATTACAAGATTGTCAAGGCCATGAAATTATTTCATGGGTAAATCTGACGAACTTCAGGGCCATGACATATAAATTCACGGATAATTCATGGCCACACTTAAATGTATCACTGCTTTTTCATGGCACCATGATAAAAGTTGAATCGTTATTTCATGGCATATTTTAATGGGTTCATGGGATTTTTATGGTAAATTCATGTTTTTTTCATGGAATGTACTGTACCTCAAGTAGTGAATTAGTAAATCACAGGACATCACATAGACCATACATGTGTACCTACGTCACACATAGTTACGTTTTACGTAAGAAAGACCTACCTCATTGTCATGCATGTGATTAACCGTTAACAGTAAAACATTTTATGATTGAATACGCTGATAACAAATAAATACGCTACAGGTTCGATATTGTACTGTCTATGAAAATTTTAGTTGACATACAATGTATTTTTTTTGCAATCAATATCTAAATATTTTCATTCAATCGATCTGTATAATAAAATATGATATTTTTTGTCAACCAATTCTTTCTTTATTGGTGTATTTTTACATTTGTACACTTTTTAACCTTTTCTATTTATAGTTTGATGTATTCATTTATTTGAATGTCTATTTTACAGTGATGTTAAGCCCTACATGATTCATACTCATACTGTCGATGGGCCGTAAACAAATACCAAAAAACAAGCAAACAATACACCGCTAAACGTGTCTTTCTTTTCTTACTGTCACGGACTACATTGTTTACGCGCAAGCATTCAAACATAGTTTCAGTAGTGCAAAGACCAAACCAAATCGAGGTCGCTCACGGGATACATTGTACTTGTGAACTATAATGAAATAAAGAGTAGAACCAATGAGTTGCGATGAAAACAAGCAATTACATGTGCATGTTACTGAGAAATATCGGTTATAGCAGTCTCGGTCAAAGATTTTAAAACATCCCAAATCGGCTTGTACATGTTCCTCCACTGAGATTACGTAGTAGAATTTCAATAACGCGATGAATGAGATAATCCCATCTCACTCAGTCACATGATGTATATCTTAATAGTAACTGTCTCCTTTCGTACAAAGCACACATGTGCGTATATATAATTGTCTTCATAGTCACAGACCTACAGGTTACAGTAAACTTTAGAGTTGATCAACCAGCAGACATGTTTGTAACTGTCTTCGAGGTCATACAACAGGTTTCATGCAACTGTCTTCATGATCGAAAAATATCGACCATTTCCCTTATAAAACAAACAATGACGATATTATTTCCGAGACCATCGCTAATTTCCGGAGTGTCGGAAACTCTATCTGTCTTTTTATGCGTAATCGTTAACACGTTGACTAATTTCGTTCCGCCATTTTGTCCCGGAATCAGTAATCTGCAATTTATACGAAATCAGTAGACGATGATTTCCGTATCTAGAAATCGACACCGCCGTTCGCAACAAACATGGCCCGACTTTCCGCTCGACTACTGCAGGACCATAATGTCTAATAGAGGCGAAACTCGATAACGCGATGTCTTTGGATTTCTGACGTAATTCTGCCAAAAGTCATCAAAACATGTTTGGCAATAATGTTTTATAGACAATAATTCGTCATTTTATTTTGCTGATTCTGCATTATTCTGATGAAACATAATCTATTTCGAGGTCGGATTTCAAGCACGCGTTGTCAGTTTATAGGTATTGCCTGCACGCTACCAGTAAACATTCATGTACAATAGTTTAACTTCAGCCGTCTATATCCGGAATGACGGGATAATTTAGTTTTTGTATAACATCCCATTCATGATGATGATCAAATATAGAATATATCAAGTATTATCAATTTGTTTGTCAGCGGACTGCGAGTGTATTGGAGTCACGAGACATACCTGTACCTGGCATTGAGTGCAATGACGTCAAAGTGTGTGGAGCTTAATAAGTATTTTGATTAAAGTTGTAGTGATGTTTGATACGAAGAAATCGAGCGATACATTTGTTAACTGTATACTAGCCATAACCAGAACAAAAAGAGTAATAAATTACAAATCGATATAAAGGCGTGTTTATTTGCGTATCACGTGATTCCAAATCCGAAATGACATCCCGTTCTGTTACACATCTCGTTCTGTTACACATCTCGTTCTGTTAAATATACACCCGCCCCTTCCCCTCAACTGCGTTCCATTTCCCTATTGTACGCGCCCCACAGCACACGTTTTTCTATCCCCTACGTTACATTTCCCTATTGTACGCGCCCCACAGCACACGTTTTTCTATCCCCTGCGTTCCATTTTTCCTGAACTTAACCGCACTTCCCCTTGTTTGATTCCTCCCCTCTGATTCTTCTGTCATCATATGGTCCTCATTCATCCTTTCTTCAAAGAACGTTGCCTCTTTCCCTCTCTCCTGTTCTCCCATCTCTCTTTGTTTTACTTCAATCTTTCTTCTATGCTCATTCTTTTTCGTCCACTTTTCATGACCTTAGATTCCTTCCTCTGTCCTGTGTTTTCCCTGCTTCCTGTCCTCTTACCACGTCACACCAACCCTCTTATCACTCCTTACCTACACTTCTTTCCCTTGCCCTCTTGGTTCACTCCTTTGCATTGCATCCCCTCTATTGCTTTGTTCCTCCCTTTACATTATTGAATACTTACCCAGTTTCTTTCCTCTGCATTCTTCTTATTTTATTGATTTGTACTTTCGATTCTTCCCTCTACAATTGTTTCCCCCTTTCTCTTCGTCCCCCCTCTCTTTCCTTGCCCTGGGCTCATTTGTTACATCTTCCACTCCGGCTACTCCCCAATCTTTTGCCATTTAACATGTATCCTTTGTCACTTTGCCAGCACTCGGCCCCTTTCCCCTGTCCGCAGCCTCACAGACCTCTAGGTGATTCAACCTCGCACTTTTGCCGTCCTACGACTCTATTTAGTACGGTGGAGATATAGCCAATATGAGGGTGATCGAATGCTATTGTAACGTTATTGATTCAATGTTATAGCCGTGGTGACAGAAATGATGTGACAGCCCCATCTCAAATAATATAACTACCATCATCATGCCATTACTACAAATAAAGCACTGCACCGTCGCGCCATTACTTGACGGGGACGTCCCCGCTGCGGCAGCGGAGAGTGAGCTGGGGTCGATTTAAGACTTGCCTTGTTTCTAAATACGGCAAATTTAAGTGGACAACAAACACAAACAATAGTTACCGGAGTTGGTTTATGCTATAGCATCGCCTCTCAACATTACCTCAAGTGCAATTATATCGTTAATCATGAAAACGTTTATTTACAAAGCGAAGTGCAATGCAGCTCCATAGAGGTTATATTTCATTAATGTCTATGAGGTGCTTGTAAATATGTCAGTTTTATGCGTAAAGTGCGTGTGAGTGTTGGGTTTTCTGTAACGTCAGTACAGTAACTGTACTGTACGTACATACATATGTATCTGTGTCTTGACAATAATTCCGGGGCGGACTGTTCAGGACTAACACAACTAAATCAGCCAATCAGCAAGTGTTTCATGCGTGTTCAGTTCCTATCTAAAATCAGTTCCGGCTAATGACTGGGCCACTGAGAAAGTTTAATGAGAAAATGGTGACAGATTTTTAGATGAATGAAATGAACAGGTATTTAACTTTAGAAAAATGTTTACTTTTTATATATTTCCATATCTGTGTGCGGATTAGCACAGAGGCAAAATGTCGGGGGCGTTTCTGTTTTAGGTCACCGGTTTTGCTTTTTAGCTACCGGTTGTCAATTTCTGAACGTTGTGACACTCCAATATGCCACTAAACCTACCAACAAACGCATGATGTAGCCTTTGTAAGGTATCAATCTATGAATCTAGACAGTTGTCACTAGTGTTGAACTTCAAATATAAAAGTTATAAGCTAAAATGTTTAGTTATACATAAAGTAAATGATTTAGTTGTGTGAGTCCTTTCAATTTTGATCGCAGTGTATGCAGGTGTAGACATATACATAAAGTCGTGATCAATACGGTTCATTTAACATGTACAGCGTGTATGTCCATACGGAGACGCACTCTCGTACAAAAGGGCCTAAAGGCGAGTCCTGGATATGTGCATACACACGGGGCCTGGGGACATGTACATGTACCTCCATACGGGGCATGGGGACATGTACATGTACCTCCATATGGGGCCTGGGGACATGTACATGTACCTCCATACAGGGCCTTGGGACATGTACATGCACCTCCATACATACCTGGAACTCAAGCGGGTACAGTTATTCAAATACATTGTAAGTCCTTGACAATTGCATACCAATACACCACCCTGGACATGTTCATAGCCGGAGCCTTAAAACATTTGTATACACGGAGCTTGCAAACATGTACGGAGCTAACTATGCAATATTTATTGGAAACATGTACTAGTACACTATTTATATATATGCATGCACCTACACTTACAACATAGTACATTAAATACGTATGCAGAACGTTGCTTATGTAATTGACAATTACCTACTCGTAAATATGTATATATGTATCTCTATTATGTTGTTTTTCCTTTAATTTGTTGACTTTTAACTTTTTTTGATACTCTGCACTAATATGTATCGTGGAACATTAAACTTCGGATTCTAAGAACATGACATGCAGACATGAACTTAACTCATGGAGTCCTGTTTGTAACTGATACTTATCACCCTTGTTGGCATGGTGGAAGCGCACACGAGGTCTTACTGTGGGAGAAAAAAACTACCCGCAGAAAACCCACGTGATCATGAAAGTGACCTCATCATTTCCCTTCCAACCAAGGAATTCCAGGAAATGATACCTTGTTTCCGGGATGTACATGTATCCTATCCGGATGGACGGAGGCAACTCAAATTACCAACTCTGAGCAACACTTAATTATGAGGGGACAGATTTACAAGCCCCAAGAGGAGAACAGGATCTCTGTGGAGTCAGTAGCCAGATAACATGGTATGGATTGAACCCCGACCGGAAACAGGGTGCGTGTTAAACCTTCAACCACAGCACATAACGAGGTAAACCCCCAACGTTGTGTTGAACTCCCAGCTGTAGCTGGAAATTTATATTACGTTAACCCCTTTAATCATTATCCAATACAGAACTTGTTTCACGATTCTCGGTACACGTCCATAGTGCATAGGGAACTGTTTGATCGAGCGAATCGTGTCAAGAAACTCCCGACCCCGAATCTGTCTTCTGTATCTTTAGGAAAATCAATGTTACTGCTGTCGAATTGAAATATGAAATAAAGAAAATAATATCAAGATGTTCAAAAGAGATTTTGAGTTGAGGAGAATACGGTATTAATCGATGGGCAGAGACAGTGTTAAAACTGACATGATTGGCTCAATGAGTCTCAGCTAGACAGCACGGGAATCCTCGAGTTATCTCCGGGGTCTCATTATAGGAATATGGCGGAATGCTGACTTGTTATTTGCATGGATACACTCAGCTCGTATCTTCCTTTATAACAGTTTCTGTACTACACTGATCTAAAGAGAACATATTGATATTAAAATCATTTCAGCGAATTGGACATAAACGTGATCTAATTCGGCATTGCTGTTCGTGTTAGACAAACAAGGTTGTAACCAAACAACGTCAAAAGTGTATTCAAATATAATAAATATCTTTAACTTCAACTTCCTCATTTTAGTATTTCAGTCGATAAAAACGATTAGTTTCATCCGAATCTTCAATATTTTTCATTAATTTTTTTTTGTTAATACCGGTCCCGTATCCCGTGCGAGAGTTGGTTGATTGATATTCTCTATTTAATGGGGCCGTCACACAATAACGTTCTGGTCTGAACGGTCGAAAATTGAATGATTAAACATTCTTAGAACGTTCATAGAACGCTGTTCAGAACGTTATGGTGTGACGGACCCTTTAACGAAGCTTCGCGTATCTCAGTGGAGAAAACCTTTAGTTTGTGAGCCTCCTTTATCTCAGCTTAAGCAGCTTCTAGGCCTCCTCTATATCGCAGGAAGTATTTTTATTTATGTCACAGGAAGTAGTTCCCTGGTCTCCTTTATCTCGCAGGAAGTAGTCTCATCTATGTCACAGGAAGTAGTTCACTGGTCTCCTTTATCTCGCAGGAAGTAGT
This sequence comes from Chlamys rubida, assembly GCA_032359455.1. NCBI lineage: Eukaryota > Metazoa > Mollusca > Bivalvia > Pectinida > Pectinidae > Chlamys > Chlamys rubida. Next base: position 370 of record JAUMHH010158907.1, on the reverse strand, counting down.
CTCATCTATGTCACAGGAAGTACTGGTTTCTTCTATCTCGCAGGAAATACCTGTTTGAAACCATTCTCTAATCTTATTGGTGGAAGTATTTTCCGGGTCTCCTCATTGTTTAGCGGAGGTAATTATTTGGCACTTTTTTTTGTCTTGCATATATATTTCACGTTCATTATTACAGAAGATCATTCGCTGGCATTTATCACTTTTGTTCGCCCGGGTGAATGCGTAAAGGGGTGCCTTAATGTTGTAGGACACCGAAGTATCCTGATTAATCCAACAATGTCGGGCAGGTGACCACTACATATTCACGTCGGATCAGGGAATCGAACCCCAGTCGTCTTGGTGAAAGGCGTGTGCTCCTTTCACTGTGCCC
>JAUMHH010158906.1:0-35753 GCA_032359455.1 Chlamys rubida | reverse complement strand
TTGTAAACTATGTCATCCCCCTCCCCAGAAGTTTGTAAACTACGTCATCCCCCTCACCAGAACTTTGTAAACTATGTCATCCCCCTCCCCAGAACTTTGTAAACTATGTACTTCAAGCGTTTCCATTGTGTATGTTGCTCCATTTTGATTACGACCATCAATGTTATGTCATTATACAGCTGTTAATATTTAACTCACTTATAATCAAGACCCGGATATATTGACATTAATATTTCAGGCTCAAATTCTGAGTTATTTTAAATTTCCAATGTTATGTTGTAACTATCTACTACAGTCATGTGTATCATGCTGAGATAAATGATAACTACTTCAATATATACAACTATCTCCACAACGAGGCTCCACATATATACACAAACACTAGATATGTATTATCCTGTTTTGGTCCCTTTCAAGTTATCGTCTCGTGTAACACATCATAATTCTTTCAACCTTGCTAAAAGCTTCTCTGCTTCACTTTCACCCTCCGATGGCTTCCTCCGCTCACGTTTTCGTTCCCTTGGTTTTTCCACAGGTACAGTTGTCCGTTCACGTGGTGGAGTGTCTGATTTTAATACGTCGTCAAATGAAATTTCACGAACTGTCGAATTATCCACCTGGAGTAGGTTTTGTCGTGACCTTGACCGAGAAAGTTGGGCTCGACGTTCAGCTGGAAAAAGCAAAAGAATATTTCAATGAACATAAAACTTTGAAAATGTGAAATAGGATTGAATATATAGGTCTTTCAAACTTCAAGTTCAATTCAAGTATAAACACAATCGGTAGTCATGTTGACATGTAAGTCAATTACAATATGCATCTGGTAAATGACAAGACAAATCATATAAACTTATAAAAATCAAATCAAACCAAAAAGTCATCACTATCAGTGAACTACAATCAGTGAACTATAATCAATGAAATGCAATCAACAAAGTGAAAAATTAATTATCAGATAACATACTTTAATTGATAAGAACATTGATTAAAAACAAATGAGAGTAATAACATTACTGAATCTGAAAATGGATGATTCACAACCAAACCAATAACCAGAGCAGGGAAGACAAAGGGAGATAACTGGGACATATAGTAGGTTAGAATGGTGAAGATCACAAAAATGCATTTATAATCAATAAACTTCTGATGAAATTAGTTCACAAAACACTAAACCACTCCTAACAGTTAAGCTTATATGTTAAATCAATGTGCATCATCAGAGTTAGAAGTGTTTAATCATTAAACTCCACATTTCTGACCAACTTAGGAGTTGCATATTTATGTTAGAAAAAAATGCACTCATCTATTCATTTCCATTTTTGCTGTAACTTGTTTTTTTTATTTTTATTTCACAACAGTGTTGATATTTTTTATTTTTTTTTAAGTTTTTCCAAGTTTCTTTCAAAATGACTTACTGGTTAGGTATGTAAGCAAGTAACAACTTGGCATTTGGTGGTTGGGTAGGCATTAATTTATAATTTTTAAAAGGTTAAAGTATGCTTACGTAAACTTAGGAAACATGCAAAGGGTATACAGTATGTTTGCTCGAAAAAAAATGGAATAATATATTTGTTTGAAGAATTACCTGTATTAGGCAGAAATAGGTATACAATGGTCATAAAGGGAGGTAATTGCTGATACCTCTGCCGAGATTACAAAGGCCATTGTGGTAATTAGTACTTGGTTTGTCTAAGATGAAAGCTCTATGAAGCAGTGTCTCAACAATTTATTACATCAGAATTGTTATCCAGGAAGAAAAGTCTTGACTAATGAATATCAGTCAAAACATTGTCATCTTCAATTGTTTTATGAAATTTACAGTTACAGTTAAGATTTGTTATTTTCTTCGAATATTCTCTTTTTTTCGCGTTTTTTAAGAGAATAATGTTTTGTATTAACACTAAAACAAAGAAAACTCTCAGAAAATGTAGAATTATTCTTTTTATAATTCTAAGTGAAATTTAAGCATATAATTTATGGCTTTGAATGTTTTTGCCCGGTGTTAAGACAGTGTCACAGCAAGTCATTAATGTATACACTATGGTAGGTTATTGTATACAGGGCAGACTTGTGTCACCTTGTAACCACCCTGGTTCTCCACGCCTGGTTCACGCGTGCTGAAAGTAAACTGTTGGTGTATATTATACGATAAGATCAGTTACTAAGACGATAATTTTAACTGACTTCCCAAGGCTGGATGGGTACACAGCACTAGTCTGAAATGCCAGGGGAGACAACCACGAATGGTATAGGAACGAAATTTCTAAACGCTTTGTCTGGTGTTACCTGACAAACAGAATCTCAGAATTGTATTCATCAATCAGGATTTTGGAACGGCCCAATCCGTGATGCTTTGTATATCAAGGTCTTTTACTCAGAGTTTGGGATTAATATTTGGGTCACACTTGTTATGCAAATATGTTGAAGTCAATCAATCAAATTCATGGCAATTACATCAAATCACAGGCAAAATAATTTTTGACGCATAATTTTTTGGACCATGTTTCTATGATTATTTTCAAGATCATTAATAGGGATAAAATGTTTTCACATGTCACTCCCATGCAGTGCCACAACTAAAATACATCAGGAGATTCCTCCCCAAAAATTTCACTAGTAATACAACCGCATGTTTTAGAAAATGTTTAAATATATTTAAAGTTTACACACACATTTAAATAACTTAAAACACAATAAAGCAAGGAAGGAAATAAAGTACATTGTACATGTAAAGCAAACAAAATCAATTTAAAATCAGCACAAAGTTAAATCATATCAGTGAAGATACAAAGCAAACATGAAATGTACACAAGATGTACGTGTTGTATACAAACTGATGTTGTGTCAATGGCACATGGAAAAGTAAACATAAACAAGCTGAGTTTATCTAACTTATTCCTAATACAGTTCTAGCCATGCCCCACTCCTGAAGCTTTTACTGTCCAGCCCTGTTCCTGAAGCAATTTTTGCCATGCCCTGTTTCTAATGAACTCTTGTACCACCCTGCTCCTATTACAATTCCTGTTATATACCCCTAATACAATTTATACTCCCTTGACCCTGTTGTTGACCTATAAATAGCGTCAGTGACCTTAGCCTTGACATTGGAACCTTGAAATACAAAGTCATTTGAAGTATTCTCATTCTTGACCTTTGTATAAACTTTGATGAATGTTAAACAACAGGATGGGAATCCGAAGGGACAGGGCAGACAAGGTTATATATGCCCCTCCCTTCCACACAAATGCAGGGGAATAAAAAAAGGAACCAGAAATTTGGTACTTGTGCTCTAGCAACCAAAAGTCATATCTTGGATATGGAACTGCTACGTATATAAGTAGCAAAATGACAACAAATGATGTACATGTAATGCAAGGAGTTGTACAGTAGATAATAATGTCTAATATTAAAAGAATGGGTAACATAAATCAAAATGAAAAAGACGCAAACTAAACAAAGTGATGCTAAGTAAACACAAAAACAGAATAAAAAATCTATTTGTATAATGGTAAAAAAAAAAAAAAAAAAAAAAACAACAGTAAAAGCACATATATATATTGCACACACAAATAAAGTCACACTCATACAGGATGCCTAGGAGACTGGCCAACCAGGAACAAAATACACATAAATAAGATGTTTCAGGGAAAGACATTTTGAAAATGCCTGTAAAATCTACCATAAAAAGACAAACTGCAACTTAATGGGAAAAAGAAACCATACACAACAGACAAAACGTAAAGCATATCAAGATCAATACGCTGGAAACAAATAATCTTATCTACATAAAGTGTCAGCATAGACAAGATCGCCGTGAAGCTTGCATACGTAATATGTGTAGTTTATACTTCAACAAAATGCACATTTGTCCACTGGCAGATACACCTGTTTATGTGATGGTAAGCTTTGTGGATAGTTACACTTGAGACATACACAGTATAAATAGGCTTTGGCCAAAATGTCAAAAAACATTCAAAGTTATGAAATGTCCTCGAAAAATTGCATGCTATATATTTTGAGTAAGATTTCAAACAACTGACTCCCTAGTACATTGCATGGGTATATAAAGTTTGGAGCAGCATGTATACAGGTAACTTTTACATGCATGTTTGTAGCTCCATGACGCCATGCTACACTTCTCCCAGGACTTCTATGCTGACAGAGGCTACATACAGTCCATGCTTAATTTTCACAACATCGACTTCCAGCAAAACCTTAATTCAAGATATGCATAATGGACCAACCAATGGGAAGAGCGATGCATCGCGCTGCTCTGAATAGCACTGCTGAGCTGGTTCATGTCTACGCTGTTGACAGGAGGGCGATTGTGCCACACTCTCGATCGCGAGAGAGTGGAGAATCTATCCGCTGTGAAGTGCATTGGTGGAAGAAACAGATAGCATTGAGCAACACAGGAAGAATAGAAAGCTGTGGAAAGGAGGTGATTTCTTAAGTAAGTATCCTCTCGTGGGTTATGTACGGGTCGTAACAGTAACCAGAGTGAGAACATTTGTAGTGATATCAATGTTATACCTCCTATCTGTATTGAAAATGGATTACAAAGACATAGTGTACCTATAAATTATCATACACAGCAATCTTTATGGCAGTGTTATTTGCACAGTAAGAAGAATAACTACATTGTATAAGTGAATTAAATAAAACTGAAAATTTCTAATAAAGTAATACTACAATAAGTATGCTTCAATTTTCAAACCTGTAAAATAAACTTCTATTTTTTCATGCTTCTACTTAAAAGTTACACATCATATTTTTAATCGTTTAAATGAAACCCTACATCCTTATCAAGGATCAGGTTTTATTGTCTTCTTTGAATTTGCAAAAATATTCACATGTAATTTTTAACAAACACTTCAAGTCAAACACTATATTGATCTTGAGGAAAATATTTTAGGCTTGAGCCTGTGACTTCATTAGAACCATTTCACGTTTAAATAAAAAAAAATCAAAGAAAAAACAAACAAAAACTTTGCAATCAAGTGTGTTTATCCTTATCCCCAATTACACGCTCCACCCTAGAGCACTATCCTCAGTCCCATAAACACCTGTGACTTTAAAGAGAAAATCACTAACAAAATGTGCTGGTGCAGCAGAAAGGATGGACACAGAAGCAATATGGAGAAGAACCAAGTCAAAAAGATTTATTTTATGGAAAGGCAATGATTAGGTGACAAGAATGTATTACTTAACACCATTAAATACCTTTTAATTAAACAAATTGTACTAGTTTTCTACCTAATACAACCAGTACCTACACCCGTGACCCCACTACTGAAGAGAGAAGAATCCTAAACCCTTCTAAGGGAGGTAATAAATAAATCAGCCCCTCAGAGTCAAATCCAACCAATACTCATCCTGCCTTTATTTTTTCTCAACTTATTTTCCAGGTTACACAAATTATATGACCACTGTTTATGTTCTTAGTAAAGACCATCACTGTATCTTAATGTTAAATCAAGGAAATGTTTTGATGAAATACCTATGTCCCACTACTTTTCAAAGTGAAGTGGTAGAAGGTTAATAATTATCAGTATACAACAATTTTCATAGATTTATATGATATCTATAGTAGTACAAATCGTGTAAGGTTGGTCATATATATATAGATTCAATTCTAACATTCCTGTTCACAAGTATGGTGAAAATCCCTGTGACCGTCAAAATCAAATCTGCCCCAGGACTTCAAATAACCAGTAGACATTAGTATAACTTCGGTCATAATCTACCAATACTATCTTAAGAAATCATGTATACACTATGATCAAGTAATGGAAGCAATGTTATATTTACTGAATGCCCGTCTCTCCAATATTTCAACACAACTGAAAAGAGTTTTTAAACAGATTAGGGAAAACCAATTTGCCCTGTGGAGCTGCCCACTGATCTATTGTAGCAAACCCTACTTGTAACTCCCCATTCCTACTTGATTGTACCTCCCATGTCTAAGTAATGGTTGGACCGACTCTGTCCAATGGTTTCAGTAGACAAGAGGTGAACATCCCAGTTACCTGGTGTTAGGTAGCCAACTAACAAAATACAACAATGACAAGTTTAAACTCCAAAATACAAATATTATTCATCTACTGACCCTAATGACCACTTCTGAGTTGATGGGCCAATAACCATGTAGTTATAATAATAATAATTTTCCATAGGTTACTGATGTATATAAAACATCAATAAATTATGTTATAGTTAGTTTGTTATTGTCAGATAATAAAGAGAAGAGATTTATTAAAATGAAAAATAAGAAAGAAAGGTTAAATAGGTTTTATGTGGACTTTCCTACTTGTATATTCTAGATACATGTACATTTATATTATGATACAATAGCAGTAACTATAGTGACAAACAATATAAAGATAGTTTCTTTACACAAAGTGATATACTAGCCTTATATCATCAACACACATTTCTATAAGTACTGCTGTGAATTCAAACAAAACACTAACATTTCGGTGAAATGCATAAAAAGCAATAAGCCATGTAAATGACACCACACTAATGTGGGATCACCACACTGGTGTAACACCACACTGTGAACACTAATGTGGGTATCACTCACACAGAAAGCAGTGTAACACTTTACTTAAGTTCTAGTGTGGGACCTTTCACACTGACACTGGTGTAACACCACACTGTAAACACTAATGTGGGTATCTCTCACACAGAAAGCAGTGTAACACTTTACGTAAGTTCTAGTGTGGGATCTTTCACACTGACACTGGTGTAACACCACACTGTGAACACTAATGTGAGTACCTCTCACACTAACACTGGTGTAACACCACACTGTGAACACTAATGTGAGTACCTCTCATACAGAAAGCAGTGTAACACCACACTGTGAACACTAATGTGAGTACCTCTCACACAGAAAGCAGTGTAACACTTTACTGAAGTTCTAGTGTGGGATCTTTCACACTGACACTGGTGTAACACCACACTGTGAATACTAGTGTTACACTGATCTTGTAACATCAGCTCCTGATTACAGCTCTGTGCAGTATATCTGTCTTTACAAACCTCTCTCACTTGTAATAGTAATTTTTTACATGTACTACATACAAATCAGCATGAATTTCAGGCCAATAAAGTGTTGTTGCTAAGAACAGATCTACTGCACAATGTGTCTAAATTGTATATAATGAGTGTAGCTTTTAATTTAAAAACACACTAAAAGCACACTGAGAGCAGACTGTGATTCTGTTTATGATGTCAAAATGGCGGTGAGCTGTAAGAATAATGATAAGTTTACCTCCCGCAGCCCGTGGTGTGCGTCGCTTGCCATCCCGTCCCTTGTTAAAGGCAGATCCTGTCTTGAGAGCATCCATTAAATTATCTATCACTCCTTCCTGGTCATCGTCTAGAAAACAAAGCAAACGTGTTCTAACAGGTACTCTTAAACTTCATTAAAAGTTTCAAGGAAAAATAATATGGTATTTCTTCAAATAAACTCAAAAAAAGCTCAAGAGGAATGGAGAGGGGTGATAATTAAATTCAAGTTACTTTGTATATGCATACATCCTTCTTTATTATTCTTAACTGGTAGTAAAAATAATTTGAAAACAACGTTTTATTTAAGCTTTCCATATGACAATTGATCATATTTAAAACGGCCTCGATAACCAACATTCAATAATCAAGCATGGATTACCACAATTTCAAAATCAAAGGAAACATTTTTCTCCAACAATTTTTGTGTTGGGAAACAAGGCAAAGACTTCAAAGCCGGTAAAGGTGGTAAGCTGAAGAACAAATGATATTTTTATAACTAAGAAGGCCCCATCCTTTAATGTACACCTACCTATGGTCACATCCACAAGTGCCTTCTTCCTGGCTATTTTTGCTTCCTTTTCTTTCTGAGCACGCTCTTTAGCCTCCTTGGCCCGGCGAATCTTCTCCAGTGTTTCTCTAGATTTGATGTTATCTTTCACTGCTTCCTGATAACATTAATCAGTTGTAACACGTCACCTTCACATCACTTCAGGGGTGTACAATTTCATATTTTCAGTACTAGCATGCAAGCATATATGAAGATAATTTCTACTACTCTGAATTTGATTTTTGTAATAAATGCAAGTACTGATACCCAGGAGTTGGGCTAAGGGAATTGTTAACACCGTCACTTCTAACCTATTGTTAGACATAACAAGAGGCCCAGAGGGCCTGTATCACTCACCTGGATAATAAAGCAACCACAGGAAATTATTCTTATTGCATAAAATCCCTCCAATGGTACAGAAGGAGAAGGATTTTAAAGAAACCTCAAATTTCCCTTTTGAGCCCCGCCCCTCTGCACCCAAAGGGGCCACACCTATCGTTTATACAAAATTGAGTCATCTTGGCCCAAGGATGCTCAAGACCAAATTAGGATAAAATACCTTAATCCCTATGGTAGGAGAAGAATTTCAAAGGTTTTACCTCTATTTACCCTATTCGACCCCTCCCCTCTGCCTGCAGGGGGTCCAAACTCACTGTTTATACAAAATTGAGTCCCCTTGGTCCAAGGATGCTCCAGACCAAATTGGGATGAAATCCCTTAATCCCCATGGTAGAAGAAGGATTTTAAAGGTTTTACCTCTATTTCCCCTATTCAGACAAGAAAATATTCTTGATTATTGAAATAGAATTATTTTAGTTTCCTGAAATCTGTGAAATAATCGTTTTAATTTTAATGAGTAGCAAGGCATCATACAGCGAAATAAGATAAATCGTGGGGCCCAAATTTATGGTGTCCCTACATAACACCATTTGGTGGGTACATGAATTTGAGTACCCTCTCAAATAGGAATATCTTTATGTCAATCTTGTAATTATTTTGTGGACCTATGAATCTGTGGTTGAAGATTACCCATGAATTCAACGAAATTAAAAAACCCACGAAAATGAGTGATTTCACAGTAACAGTAAAGATACCTACCCTGCTGGTTGTTTCCACAACCCCCTACGCCCCCGGGTAGGATCACAATTGGCCCTAACGGTGTCTGAGCTTGCTGCTGCTGCTGCTGCTGCTGTTGTGGTTGTGCCTGTTGCTGTGCTGGGGGCACCTGCTGTAGGGGAAGCTGGGTGGGCTGTCCTCCTACAAGACCACTCAGGCTATTAGAGAATCCATTGGTGGAGTTGGAGCCACAGATGATGATCTGTGGGGAGGACACCTGGCCAGCTGCCGGTGATGTACTTGGTGCTAAAATAAACACGGCAACAATGCAAATGATACAAATCAACACCTGTTGCATGTGACTAAATATGCAGTAATAAAGCGAGGAATGACAACGATTTTTGTTTTACAGAAATAGTGACAGTGCTCTTGACCTAGGCACCGTGCCTCAAGCATAAACTCATTCGAGATATTTTTATACTTTATCAATGTATGAAGTCTGATGAAGATCCTTTCAAAAAGGAAGTTGATAGAGCATTGACAAAGTGTAATCATATTTACGTACAAATGAACGTAAGGACGGAACGTTATAACCCCTCCATGTCGTTGTCGCAACGGTATAACTTTGTTTACTAGATCTTTTGTACATATAGGAGACTTCCCTTCTTGGAGCGTTAGACAATGAAACTTATCAATGATGACTTGCCAAATAGACCGTTTTTCTTTATAGATCCATGTAGAAACAATGACAATGGCAATTTGACAACTAACCAAGCAATTCAACAACTGACCATGCAATTGTACAACTAACCAAGCAATTCAACAACTTACCATGCAATTGTACAACTTACCAAGCAATTCAACAACTTACCAAGCAATTGTACAACTAACCAAGCAATTTAACAACTTACCAAGCAATAAAACAACTTGCCAAGCAATTTGTCAACTAACCAAGCAATAAAACAACTAACCAAGCAATTGTACAACTAACCAAGCAATAAAACAACTAACAATGCAATTGAACAACTAACCAAGCAACTCAACAACTTACCAAGCAATTGTACAACTAACCAGGCAATTTGATAACTTACCAGGCAATTGGACAACTTACCAAGCACTTAAACTTACCGAGCAATTAAAAAACTTACCAAGCAATTGTACAACTAACCAAGCAATTCAACAATTTTCGAAGCAAAAAAACTTGACGAGCAATTAAATAAATTACCAAGCAATTAAATAAATTACCAAGCAATTTGACAACTTACCAGGCAATTTGATAACTTACCAGGCAATTGGACAACTTACCAAGCAATTGGACAACTTACCAAGCAATTAAAAAACTTACCAAACAATTGGACAACTTACCAAGCAATTAAACAACTTACCAATGCTAGTGGCTGGTTGTGTATCATTTAAGCACTGCTGCTGTTGTTGTTGTTGTTGTTGTTGCTGCTGCTGAGGCTGGTTCCATGCTTGTTGTAATGACGGTTGCCCAGCAATGGACGACACAGAGGCTACTACAGGGTAAACAAGACTATTATATTACATCAGTTTTCAAATGATGCAGTACAGCATTTCCATATCTCGGAAATTATTTGAATCAGTACAATTTTTCATTTAGACTAGTTTATTCAGACTTTGTATAATTCATCTACTAGAAAAGCTATTGATGACCTGTAGGGTTCAGCATTCCACGAATCAATACTGCAGATAAACAAATTCAAAGCTTTAAGAAACTGTTAATAACTGTAAAAGTGGAAATCTTTGCATTATGACCTTTTAAACTGATTGCGGTGTGCAAATTTTCACATCTGTCCGACACCTATATATATTCCATTTATCTATAAGCATCATCTATAAATACATAATCGCATGTGGATATTTTCACGCTAATTACTCAACGGGAAAACCCCCAAAACATTATATAATTACCACACCACAAAAATTTCCACTTGGAGACATTTATTCAAAATTTGTTTAATTTCAACAACAGGACCACACAACTTTAATGATTCTAAGGTTAGTATATAAAACCAAATATTACTGATTATCAATGTATGTGCAGCTGACAATCCATGAAAATGGAGCTAATCCAATCACTAGCATATATCTAATAACCCACTGAAAACTTGACTTAGCGTGGCTGCTTTGTTGGCCAGTATTGACCCATTCACCCCTTAAGACACATTTGAACTCTTCCAATTCAAAGGTTAGAATAGTTCATTATGAAATTTCAGGGAAGAATGAGTTAAACTGCAATAAGGGACTGAGGAAGAAAATAAATACATACCAGGTGTAGACTGATGTTGGTTATTTTGGAAGTTAGCTGCCAGTGATTGCAGCGGCGGCTTGATATCCAATACTTGCTCCGGATTGGGGACAGCTACCTGTGGCAAACTGTTGGTGACGGAGGTGCCAATGAAGGAGAATCTAGGGGTCGACATCTGTGACTGGGTCGGCATGGTGTACGTCCCCATAAAGGACATCGCCGAGGAGGACTGCATGGTAGGCGCGTTACCACCGAGACTGCTGCCCGACTGGACAGACAACGACTGCTGACTGTCACCGGAACAGTGCTGCTGCTGCTGTCCCCAAGTCGTCTGAACTGGCTGGTGCATTTGCATCACAGTCTGAACCGTTGGCTCCACGCCCTGCACAGAAGCAGACGTCAGCACCTGCGAAGCCATAGACATCTGTGGTGCGATTGTCATCTGCTGTTGTTGCTGCTGCTGCATGTCTGGCGCAGCTTGTTGTGGAGATATAGGACTGGTAGGCTGGATGTGATTGAAGAATGGTAAGTTGTTCAATTCCAGACCTGCTGAAGTAAAGTTCAGCATGTTGTTATCCTGCAGCAGTGCAGATATCTGTTGCATGACCGGCTTTTGGTCAGGAGTTTGCTGTTGTTGCTGCATTTGTTGTTGCTGTTGTTGTTGCAATTGTTGCTGTTGCTGTAACTGTTGTTGTTGCTGTTGTAATTGCTGCTGTTGTTGTTGTTGCTGTTGTAATTGTTGTTGTTGTAATTGTTGCTGTTGTAACTGTTGTTGATGTTGCTGCTGCTGCTGCTGCTGTTCTTGTTGTACGGGTGGTGGTGGTAGTGGTTGTAATGCTGTCTGCTGCTGCAGACTTTTCATTTCCTCCAAAGCCATTTTGACAAGTTCATTACTGGCAGGGTTTGAGGTTTGATCGGGGTCACTCGCCAGCAGTGACTGGATGGTTGTGGCAGTCTGTTGCTGGTCCATTGGACCTGACGTTGTTGAGGACATGGTGATCCCCACATTCCCAAATAATTCATTCGGCTTGTCCACAGGGCTTGTGTTGGTGACATTACTCTCAGGGTCCACCTGCATGATCACATCGCTGGCCAATGGGGGCAGGGTCCCGGGGGGTAGCTGGAACATTCCTGAAGACGTCTGCTGAATCTGCTGTTGCAGCTCAATGGCCTCTGATCAACACAGAAACAGTAAGTATAGAACTTTATCAACGATATGTAGTCATACATCCTACAGAACTTTTATATTCTATTTAACTCTACCAAAATTTTATATTCTTCTAATTAAAACCCTTGTTCCTGCTTATTTTTTGGCCAAGAGTCAAAACAATATGAGCCAATTTCTGTCTAATTCATACAAAATAACAATTATGTTTTAATATTTATGAGAAAGCTAAGTCTTGCAACTTTCAAGTTTCTCACATTGTGGGCTGTTCACTTTATGGGAAAGCCGAAGTCTCGCAACTTTAAATTTAGACGTAATGCACTTATATGAATTACCTGGTGACACAGAGAAGGAGAGCTTGCGCTTGTGAGGTGTTGTCTCACATTCCTCCGTATGCATCGGCGTTTCGACGGGCAACCTGGACACTTCTATTGACAGAATACAGGAAACGCATGTTATCAGGGGGAAGTGTGGAATACCCGAAAAACATTCTAACATGTAGTACGTATGTAGTATGTAGCGGAGTGTGCGTTTGTAGTGTCCTTGTCAGCGTCCATGCAGATCTTGTGCTAATTTTGTTTAGGTTTGTAATTAATTCTATCGATGCATATACTTAAGTTATGAAGCCAGAAAAATGAACCTTTCCAACAAAACTAAGTCCATTCAAAGAAAGATTCATTTAGGAAGAACTCAAAATACTAATTCTTGAAAAAATAATTCGGCACCATTAAATGCAAAATTCATCAACACAAAAAAAAAAATGACAAACTTGTAATATAAATTTCAACAGAAAAACAGCATGCATATCATTTTAAATTAAACTAACAAAATATATAGTGATATCAATTTATCCTGTTTGATTATTTAAATCCAATTAAACATACAGATCCCTATAACAAAAATCCTGCTTGATTTCACAAATTCTCAACATCACTCGACACTCAAATACTCTCCGTAACAAATATTAACAAATAAATTATCACTTCCTCAGGTCTTTGCATCATCAAGTTAAAACCTAGATAAAGTGTACGACATTCATTCACAGTTTCAAAATGAAGTAACTTCTGTAAAAGGTTTAATTGTCTGTCAGGAAAAAGGAAGTAAACTGAAATGACACAACAAAGTTTTGTAGTGACACAACTGGGCAGCTAATAGCAGCAATTATTTTGACATTATCAACTTCCACAGCTGGTTTTCACATTGAATCATGGGATATCAAAAATCATGGTCACATGATCAAACACAAGAAACACCTGATCCTCTAGTTGTGTAACTACAAAATAAAATTGTGTCAAAGTGCACATACAGGGAATAAATTTAACAGAATGGTGCAGGATAGAAAGACCTGTCACTTCAACAACAAAATACTTATCATCACCAAGGGCCTGTTCGTTTATGCGGAACAACCGGTTTGTCTGTTTTGAAATGTAACTTTTTCAGGTATAAATCCTGGCGGACCTGCACATATTGATGCAGGCCTTGCAAGGTTTTGTCAAAGCTTGTCCAAGAGCATCATCATATTACGACCTTATTTCATAGACAAACAACTCTGGTCTAACCGGTTCAACCATTTGGATCACGATAAACGAAAGCGGCCCAGGTTATAAAAAAGGGAGATAACTATAGAGACATTCCCGTAAGAAACTCTGTCAGGTATCCAGTGCAGGTCAATACAGAATTTTAAGTTTGGTTAGTAGAAACTTTTCATCAGCGGTTAACCCCCTTACCCGGGTCCTTTGTTTGGGGTGGGGTGTGGAGTTATTCCGTCTTTGCGTATTGCAGAGTTATCTGCTCTTGTGAGCAGGTATTGATTGTTACGTCATTGGTTTGTGTGAGAAAATTACGTCGTTTTCTCAAAAATTGATGACGTTACTCTCACAAACCAATGACGTAACAATCAATACCTGCTCACAAGAGAAGATAACTCTGCAATGCGCAAAGACGGAATAGGTAATTTATAAATATTACACAAGTAGTAAAATATGAAATTAAGCTTGGATTGACTTTGGGGGATGGGGACGGATGGCAAATGCACCCCTAGGTACTGTAAATTACTTGATTTTCCTGTGTACTTAATTTCTCCAACTGTAAAGGATTTATTTGCAATTACTCCAATATATTGATAGCAATTATCTACAGAGTTAATATTTCCTGAAGATTTGAATCTGCGAGTCTCGTTACAAATTGATGCAAATATAAACCTCTCACAAAAATAAACACACTACTATGCAGCAATTCAATTTCCTCATTGAAAATTCGGGCCAGTCATGAATACTGATAATCTAACCAATACTTAAAACACCTACAGAGGAAGTAATGTTTTCTTGGGTCTATATCGAAAATTTGTCCGATTATAGATAAAATACATACTCCAAATAGATGTGTATACACACATACAAGAGGCAAAGATCAGCAGAATCGTTCAGTCCACAGCCAGTAAGAACAGAAGCTACAGGAACACACACACATACAGACACTCAGCAATATCTTAAACTGACAGGATCTCCCATACACAATTACTTGACACAAGTGACTGTAGACATTTTCTATAAAATTAAATAACTGGTAAATTACCTAAATTGAGAGAAACAAAAAATATTTTATAGAGATGTACAAAATATTCAAAACTGGCAAAAAAATATTTTTTCTAAAATATATGTTATCTGTTTCAAACTAGAGATTTCTAACCAAGTATTGAGAAAATGTATGTACATGCACATATATGTATATATATATATGGACAGTTCTCTGAAAACTGTTTACAGAATATGTTTTGACTTTGTCTGTAATTCGTAAATACTAATTTATGAATTATATATATCCTGTGAATTTACAGCAAGTGGTTAATTTTTTCAGCATTAAAAAACATTCAACATCACAATACAAGACAGTTGGGGGAGTGGGACCACAACATCAAACAGTAAGGAGGAAAAGATATTTACTTCCTGTTTGGAAAGGCCGACACGTAATGGGGGCTAAAGTATTTATTTATAATCTTCGTTGTAATTAGTTAATCAATTGTTTATTTTAGATTTTTTCATACAGGTCATGATCCCGATTTGTAAGACTGCACCTTCGTTCCATAAAGTGGGTCAAAGACTGGTGGCCTTGCGTTGTCAATTTTTGAGGACAGTTTTAACAGCCATTTTGAAATTACACATATTTTGTTATTTGTTCATTGACAAATCTAGATTTCTCCTAAAACATATTTTTTTTTATGTTATTTTTCTTGTATGTTTATTATCTTCAAAATGGTATTGATTACTTCATATTGGGTTGTTAAACTTATCTCATTTAAAAAAAAAAAATAACCATTACATAATCATTACAATAATTAAATACTTTATGATAATGATAATGTATCCGAAGCCTATTAACTCATTCACCCCTGAAGACACATTTGAACTCTTCCAATTCAAAGGTTGGAATAGTTCATTATGAAATTTCAGGGGTGAATGAGTTAATTAATCTTAATGAATAATTAAGTTAACGAACTAGGGCATATCTAAGGTAAGGATGGCCAGTAACATAACACTGGCGTTTGCGACTAACACGACCGACAGGGTATTAATTAGCATGCCAACACACAGCAAGACCAATTTGGACTTTCAGATGAATAAATGTCGGGACACAAGCAATGAAGCAGTACCTAACACTCACTGAAATAACGTGTATGTACATGCTGTCGAGTTCTCATTGATTTTTTATATATAGCGTGTAAAAGAACATATTTGTTTCTGCATGGAGCTGTGTGTAAGAAGAGATGTCTTTTCCACATGATAAATAATACAAATGTACATAACCGTTATCGTCTACAAATTCTTTAAAGACTTTCAGTATTTTTTGACGCGTCATTCGATCTTATTTTAAAACGACGATAAGCAAAAGAAGATCTGAGGTTATAATACCAGTTACCTCTCCTTACACTAAACCCTTAAGTGTATGGATGTATGTTAGCTCTCCTCCACAGAAGGAGATGTATTTAGTAATGGATTACCTCCCTTGCTCTCCTGTAAACTATCGCCAGGAAACCAAAGGATGCGTTCAACACACTCATTGTTTCTCATGATTCAACCATTGAGTGAAAGGGGAGGTAACTCAAGATTTTTTGCAAATCAGCCACAGATCTTCTTCTGTTAGCATCGCATAATTATGAAATTGTCTACGACTATCACTTTGAATTTGCATTTTTATTACCGTAAGTATTTCAAAAAAAAGATTATACTTCAGTACTTAGAGAAAAGTTCCAAATTTGAAAGAAATGAATACATAGTCAGAAAAGTTGAGAAGCTTCAATAAATGAAATGGAGTCATTCAAAAGACATTTGTATTCAACTGTGGAAAAGACAAAGCTTTCTCTTATCATGTAATAACTTGAGTGTGGAAATTCATTTTATTGTGTAAAATTGTACCTTTTCATATGATCATGAAACAAAACAATTGAAATTTACCAACCAAATCAAAACAGCAGAAAATTGTGAAAAAACATTTCATAACAAGATGACACATTATATATACATATTATATTATCAAATACACAACAGGTTTGGTTATACATAACATGATTGAATAATTGGCGCCCAACCCCCCGAACCCAGTGTCTGACACAAAGTAGACCTTCCTGTTTAATTATCTCATAGAGGTTATGTACAAAAGACACAAGAAGTGGAGACCCGGTCTATATAAGTCTACAATCCGAGAAAGGTTATTGTAGGTTTACAAGTACTGGGACAGAAACAAACTTTGGAGGAAGGCACCTAAAATTGTTTTCAAACTAAATGCAGTATGCTAAGAGTTATTTTCAAACTTAACTGTTAGGCAATTCATTTCATTATGGCAAAAAAAGGGGACAAGTTATGCAATACTGATACGTTTTACTCCTTAAGAAATTAGAATGAATACCAGCTCCCTGTTTACCTTTGAATTTTTGTACAGTAAAACCTGCTTAACTTAAACCAAGTCTAAAAGGCAACATCTTACTCCAACAGGTCACCATGGGCCCATACTCGTGAAAATGTTCTCATAATGTAGCACAAATTCTGCTCCCAAGCACACGTTTTTTAAACCTGTTTTCGTGAAAATGATCTCATAATGTAGCACGAATTCTGCGCTCAAGCCAACTTTTTTTAAACAAACTCGCTTAAATCATG
This sequence comes from Chlamys rubida, assembly GCA_032359455.1. Classification (NCBI taxonomy): domain Eukaryota; kingdom Metazoa; phylum Mollusca; class Bivalvia; order Pectinida; family Pectinidae; genus Chlamys; species Chlamys rubida. The sequence goes on along the minus strand of JAUMHH010158906.1, from coordinate 18,267 downwards.
TAACACAGGTGTTTACATTGAAAACAGTATTTGGCTTGGAGTTTCTCCAAATTCTTCCACATTATTGACAAAATATTATTTTTCTATTCATTTATCACGGAAACAAGATATTGGACTTGAGCATAGAATCTGAGTTTGAGCATGAGAATGGATTCCATGAATACAGCCCCTGGTCTCAGGCATTTATCTAAGTAAATAAACGACAGCGAATCAACCCAGCTGTGTCAAACACCGATTACAGAATCACCCTTTTTTAACAGTTATACAGATGGTTCAGCCTCGACCCTCAGCTATAAATCCTCCGAGTCTCAAATACCACACATGGAGTAAATATGAAACATCCGACTGCGATGTTTTTACACCTGTGATGGCACCGATGTATAAACAAAGTGGTACTGATACACCTGTTTTTTGTGCTAAACAATTATCAAAACTGATGAAAATTGCTAAATGAAATATAACTGCATTTGAATTAGCATACAGTACATATTTCTACTAAGGTGCAAGGATACCAAAACTTGGTTAGCTAGACCATCCAGAAAACAACTTTTTCCTGATTCCGATGATGACATAATTTCTGGTCCCAACAAGTTCCAAATAGACCATCTTGATAACCATCTCTGATCTTGACGAGTTCAAGCTAGATCTACAAGTTATTTAATTTCTGGTCCTGATGACTTAAAGTTAGATCATCCTAATAACTATTATCTGACTGCATAGAGTTCCAACTAGACCACCTTGATAATCATTTTCTGGACCTAATGAATTGAAAATAGTCCACATTAATAATCATTTTTGTCCCAAATACTGTATACCGATAAATTTTTGTCCAGTCAAACTTTCGCCCTTTGTCTGTAAAATCCATATTCGCCCGGCTTTAATTTCTATTTATGAAAAATTAATTCATTCACCCCTGAAATTTCAAAATGAACTATTCCAACCTTTGAATTGAAAGAGTTCAAATGTGTCTTCAGAGGTAAATGAGTTAAACTGCAGCGAAAAAATCCTGGTATACTATAGTTTACCTACTTTCTGGTCCCAACCACTTAAAGCCAAACCTCCTTGATGACAACTTTCTGATCCTAATTACAGTTTAAGTTCAGCAGGTTTTACTGTTTTCCCTTCATTTACCTTTAAAAGACTTGCATCATATTTTTTTAATTTGTGGTAACTGTTCTAGATCTATGATCCCCTTTGCTAGCTTAGGTAGTACCAAGGCAGTCATGATAACCAGTGGACTAAATGTGCAAACAACCTGTTGAATTGGACTGACTGGAACCAGTCAACAAATGTCCTCAAGGTCATGACCTAGAAAGGTCGTTCAAGGTCACTGACAGGACAACTGCATACAATTCATTCAGCCTTGTTTCCGGAGAAGAATGTCTAAGGGAAGATCACATTCACAACATGTTAGCACATTTCCCGCCCAAGATCCCCATTCAAATGTTTGTTACAAAAAGTCTTCCCGTTGTTTTTAGGAGAAAAACGTACCCTGAGCAAGACTGGAGGAACCTGGTTCACTAGGTGTACATGGATTCAGGGAAACTCCGCACTGAGACGGTGGGATTTCCTACCTAACACAGACCGTACAAAGGCTGTCCGAGCGGGGGACGGAGAGAAGCAACCTACCCATCGGCAGTTTCGGCTCAAAACTGCCCAAATGTTACCTACAGTTTTAGTGTGGACCTGTTCCTTGTAGATTTTTTTTTATGACCTCCTATATCTCAGTAGTGCAGTTTCCCTGAACATGTAGAGGGGGATTGTAGATGTATATAATCAGCTTGCTTGTGGCCGAGACCCTTGGGCAGGCGTCAACAATCTCCCACGCGGCTATGGACGGGTAGCAAAAGGGACTTCAGTCAAATATACAGGGTTTGCCGCATACACAGATATATACACTTAAAATCTTCACTACAGAAACTAGGGTGCAAAAACAGGTAAGCATTGCGTCGGACAGAAAGATGAAAACAGTTCTCGAAACTGAAGTTACCTCGACCAAAGGCCAGTCTTGGGGAAATTGTCGCTGCCTTCCCAACCCGTAAGTACTTCCAACCCACATGATGAAAACTAATATGACATTCAAAAATTACAAATGCACTGTAAATATGCTGATGAGATGAGGCAATCCTATTTTGTATTCGTGTAGCTAATACAGGCTGTGTGTGCGATGATGTTTCGTGTGTATAGATTCATCAACACTTGGCCACAAGCAAGGTTACAGGCTGAGCCTACACAATGAGGCTTGTTCCTACCTTATAACGAGGACATGAACAATAATAACATCCCATCAACATCTTGTCAATGTTCGTATTCAAATTAATTAATCCTAACAAATTTTGTGGCCGAAACAGAATCATTGTACTCTGATAGACACCCTTACGGCTCAATTACCTGTATTGGTGGGTGATTTCTAACCTGATATTGAAAAAAGTTCACATTGAATTGGAAATGTCTTCAATAATAATTATTTTCTGACAAATCATATCTATAATCAATGTCTAATGCTTATGTTACAAAATAAGATGTCACAAAAGCTTATATTATTACATATCCAATAATTTCATCCATTTTGAAATTACCTAGGTATGCTACTTTAAGATCATTTAACTCATTCACCCCTGAAGACATTTGAACTCTCCAAATTCAAAGGTTGGAATAGGTCATTATGAAATTTCAGGGGTGAATGAGTTAGACATATTTTAGAATCTTCGTTTCATTAATTAGCAACAACTAAAACCGACAAAAACAGGAGAGAAAAAAAGTTCAAGTCTACCACTATCAGAGTACACTTAAGCAGGGAAGTAATTTCGTATTCGCCAATGATCAGGTCGTCCAGCCAGCCTGCCCAGGCCAGTATGCATGGTGTAAGAGTTAAGAACAAAAATGGCCTGGTTTTATTTACCTCTGTCATTCACTTCCTGAACTGTACTTGACGTATACGTAGTAAACATTGTCAAGCTCCGCCCAATCATGACAAATTCAATGTTTATGATGGCATCCGTGTTCAATACACATAAAAATGGTTTTCCTGCCAATTTTTTTGGTTCCCCTACCCCCCAACACCATTTATCTTTTTTATTTTTTATTTCTCATGTTCTAAAAAAAACATTTTTTTTAACACTTTTTAAGTTTTATGTTTTGACAGCTCTGGTAAAACAAATTTGTATTTTTTGTCATTGCACTTTCAAATGTTATAAATGGAAAATTTAATGGTTCAAATTCATCAAATTTATAAATGGATTTATGCAGTATTGCAGGTTCAGTTTGGAGAGGTTTGTGCAGAATTGTGGGTTCAGTTTGGACAGATTTATGCAGCATTGTGGGAACCTCAGCTTGGACGGATTTATGCAGTTTTGTGGGAACTTCAGTTTGGACAGGTTATGCAGTATTGTGGGTTCAGTTTGGACAAATTTATGCAGTCTTCTTGGTTTTATTCGGACAATTATATGCAGTAATGTGGGTTTATTTTGGACAGGTTTATGCAGTATTGTGGGTTCAGTTTGGACAGGTTTATGCAGTATTGTGGGTTCAGTTTGGACAGGTTTATGTAGTCTAGTTTGGCCAGGTTAATGCAGTATTGGGGGTTCAGTTTGGCCAAGTTTATGCAGTATTGAGGGTTCAGTTTGGACAGGTTATTGATGTATTCAGATTGCAGATTTCACAGGTTTTCACAGTATTCAAGGTGTGCCTTAAGACAGGTTTCTGTTGTATAAATTATACCTATCAGGGTCGTCAATGATATGGTGACAAATATCATTTGCCACTCCTTACTGATCAAACAGTGTAAGCACCTTTATAATGTTTCATTTTAAAAATTGAGATTTTTTTTATATTTATATATTTAGCAGATTTAAATTTTTAAAAATTGGCAGGAAAACGCTGAAAGCTAAGTAGAATTATCAACATGGTAATACCAACACAATATGTGCCTGAGCATGGATGCCTTGAAAAACCAAGAAAATTTTAACAAATGGTTATTTAGAGAATGTCAAACACACCTCATATATACAACTCATGTCATTCCACCAAAAATAGGTTGATTGCCAATTCCTCTATACTTTTTAAAAAAAAAATTCTTAACCTCTGGTATTTTCCTATACCAGATACACATGTATGTTTACATATTTCATTTTTTTATTTGTTGCCTCCACATTTACCAATAGAGAAATTATTTGATTTTTTCTTTAAGACAGCAAACAATTGAAACATTTGTTTCTTTTCATAAGTAAGTTGAAAAGTTGCCAAAACTTAAAATGAAAAAAAATAAATATGTCAGACAATGTGCAATTTGAGGTATCTTCCGACATTAAACCAATCCTGCTAACCGCCGCCACCCTAGCACCCAAACATGGAAAGAAACACCATCTTTGAGATGGACGGTTATTTTTCGATTCATCTCTTCCAATACGAAGAGAAATCCTAGAATTTCATCAAACTAAGTACGTTTGGTGGAGCTTTCAATTTCGGTCTCCCCTACAGGCAGACGGTCAGCACTAAACCCCCTGGATACTGTGAGGGCTACAATGTATAACTAGATGATCTATATATCCTTACAAAAAAGGATTCTTGCTTTCATGTTGGCACGAGCGAATGGAAACATTTTTCGGGAAACATTTCTCCCTGAGTCAGATTGGCTCTACAAGCTGCATATGGCGAAACAATGTCAAATGTTTTTTGTTGATTTTTTTTCTTCACACAACATGCACTGATTAAGAAAGCTGGGAAGACACGTTTAATATTCCACGATACCTTGGTTTATGTTGAGAAAAAAAAAACCTCACACATTGAAAATAAAAAAAAAAGCTTGCTGGCACAAAATTCTCACAAGACAAGTTGATCTGACCATATGCAGCGACCCTCGGCTAATTTTCGCACACATACCAACATGAAAACTTGGCAAAAAATCATAAAATCATGTATTGCATATTTCTTTTACTTTCCTTACAAATTATTGATGGAATTTTTTTTAACTGTATCAAATTCTTTCAGATACATGAACAGAAGCACATTTCTATCATTATATGCTGTGGTGATCAAAAGTATCACAAGAGAAATTGTCTTTTATGACAATTTATTGAAATATTTCACTGATTTTTTTTTTCCGACAAATATATATTCACAAAATATTTCGTTTGAATAGAATTACAGACACAGCACAGTTGAGATGTTCACAACTATTAAAGATCTTCTGTAGGTTTGAAACAAGAAAATATCTGTTACGACATTTAAGTTAACACCTGCAGTACCTATCCCCCTCACAGTATCAAGGAGCTTTGAGAAAGGTCGGTGGCTATGTAGAGATTCATAGTGAGGCTCAGTGACGGACAAAAACATACCAGGTGTGTACACAAACTTCTGGGGGTCGCTTTGTTTGCCTGCACTCTGCACCACGATCTGGACCGGAACCAGCTTGGTCACGCTGGTGTCCTTATACGCTGGTATTGTACAGATCAAATGGGTCTGTTTATTGAAAAAATGTTCCGTCAATTAAAAGAAATGAAAAGCAATTATCAATAAATATCCATTGCAAATAGGAGAATATATCGCTTTAACAGATGATTAATCATGCCGTACTTCTACTTATAAACTCTCGAGAAAACGTGCATCTTATCGAGAAAACATCACACTTGCCTTCCATGGGGGAGATTGAGTGTGCTCAGTATTAAAAGTATGAATTAAAAGTGTGTACGTGCACCCTAGGGGAAAATAGCACTTTTAAATGGCATCTTTTGAGCTGTTCTTTCAGATTAAATCATCAGATCTTAGCAAATAGGAATAGTTTAGCAAATTATATAAATTCACATAAATAGGGAGTCTCCCTCCAAAATAGGGAGAGTTGGCAAGTATGGAAAACATGCATCTTGAATTTTCATTAACTGTGGTAAAAACCAGTCTCCAGCCTCTGTGGAGGTAAGACATATACATGTATCAGTATTTAATAACAATTATTAGCTTGATATTTCAGTAGGAAGCTAGCAAGTCTGCAAGAGTTATGCCCCTTCCACTGCAACGTCTAGATCTTGATCTCTGTTTTATGGAATTGAACAGTGTGAATCGCCAGTGGCAAGAACAATTAGGTGTAGAGCGTTTAATTGATGGAATATGACATAAATCTGGCAGTGACTAAATAAAGCTTGTAACTCGGCTCTGTGTTGTCGGTGAAACACTCGACATAAATAAGAATATAAATGAGCGAGAGAATGAATAATACGCACAGGCTGGAAGTAATCTTTATCAATCTCTCCTTCCTTCTCCCACAGCACCTGCATGTCATCCTGCATCTCGCGGAACATCACCCTCGTACCCTTGATGAAGTTTTTGCCGATAAGGAAGAGTTCCTCTTTGCCCTCGACTGACCATTCGTTATGACTCATCTTACAGATCTCCGGCTGTCCGACGGGTTGAGCTGTTGGAAGATAGGTTATAGACAGTCAGTGTTCCCCAAAATTATCTTTTTGTGAATGTCTTAACATATATATATTTACCTTTTCACCGCAAATTCCTCTAGATCTATAACCATTACTTTGAAGAAACTACATTCATAGAACTATAAATGCAATTTGATCAGTGTCATTTTGAACCTTCTTCTCTCGCCATGAGATAACCGTTAGTAGCAAACATTTTGGCGATGCAAGCTGTCCCATGAATCTCATTTGCACTTATGACACAGAGACTTCAATATTGAAAACATAAGGGAATGTCTGTGTTCCGGTCAATAATAACCTAAAATTCATAACATAAGTAGTGAACGCCATTTTTCCAATGTTTATGCCAGTATGAATTTTTTTTAAAATGCTGCTCAATCCTATATTAAAGTTACATGTAGATGTTGATAGGCAAAAGTAGAAACGGGAATATTATAATCTCAGTGTATGAATTGGTAGGATGTACACCTTCAAACATAGGCATTACTATGACTAACATTAACTGTTGCATTGGTGGAGTCAACATTTAAGTATTTGAAATGTAAGTACAGTATATATGTTGGTAAAGAGGGCAAGGTCATGATGCACACAGACATTAATTGAACACTACATCTGTAATCTAAGATAATGATCTACATTCACTAAACAGTGTTAAACAGTCAAGCCTGTTCTATCCAATGTGCAAGCTTACTACAATTTTAATGAGCTGGCACCTTTACCTTGTTTACAAGAATTCATAAATAAAATATTAAATCATTACTTTAATATGCGAGTTAATACAGAATTAAAGGCAAAATCAATATTCAAATTATAAATATAATGCTATTCATATTTTTTTTTAAATTTAAATGTCAGACTTAAATGATATAACACTTTTTTAATCATTAAAAAGTCTTTGATTTTGATTGAGGGTATTGCTAATATAAACTCATTCACCCCTGAAATTTCATAATGAACTATTCCAACCTTTGAATTGGAAGAGTTCATATGTGTCTTCAGGGGTGAATGACTTATTAGCATGATTACAACACATCTAAGAGTGCTCTCTGTTAATAGACACTCGTCTGCTGCCTTTCGTTGCTCCTCCCAGACATAGTGGGGATATGTATATATATACATGTAACACACAATATCTCCGACACTTGACAGCAGACAGACTGCACATGTACACCCTCTACAAAGCTCGTGTTAACACAGCACGGTTAACTTTCTATGATCTGGTTGTTGTGTCGGTGCCTCTGTGATCCGGCACATATATATACAGACGGCTCAATAACATGTAGGGTCTGGCTCCTCACATAATCCCACTAAAACCCTGGCTAGTGTTAACTACACCTGCCCAGCTAGCTTATAGACGCCATTTCCATTCATTCTAAATAACACACCTGTAGCAGTTTATAACAGATTGTATGCTAAAATACTCCTTTATGTATTCCAGTATGTTATTATAAATTTTCATAAATCACTTTAACCCATGCACCCCTTAAGGCACATTTGAACCTTACCATATTAAAGACTGGGCAAGCTTAATTTCAATATGTAGGGGTGAATAAGGTAACACGTTTTAAAATTATTATCTACTGTAATACAAAGATGTACATGTACACCAGTGTAATTATAAGCTCTCACCAAATTTTGTGGTCCAATATTAACCTATCCCTATAGTTTTTCACAATATGTTAGGTGAAAAAAATCGAAAATTTAAAAATCTACCAGTTTTATTTTTTATTTTCAATGTCACCTTTTATATAAAGACTAACATTTGCTGAATTTTTTAGAGATGTTTCTACAGACTGTACTTTCCGAAGGTTTTATTGTATTCCTTCATCCCAGACTCAGTCGACTGTGACAATAAATACGGGTACTAGACTTTTGGAGCAGTTTGCTCCTCCATCAAATATCGGAGAATAGACTTCTCACAATTCTATTATGTGTTGTATATAAATGTACATGCGTTAAAAGTTTAAAAAATTAATTTTAATTTTAATTTTATAACTTGTTTCAAAATTATTCAAAAGACAGCTTAATTCAATCATATGGGGAAAAACATTATCACATTGGGATGTCTATGACATTTTGCATTTTTATGACGAAACACTGTAAAAAAAAATCTGCTTTATCCTTTACTCTAGAATTCCTTCTGATTCAAATTTGATGGGTAATATTAAAACTTTATAAGCTGCAACCACAACTAGGTATCTTTTTCCCAGCATCTTGTATCGGAGATGAATCGGTGTTTACATGTTTACCAGGAATAATTAAATTGATGACACACATGTCTAGTGCTTGCTCATCATTCAGGCAGACTTCAAAGACATTCCGAGGGATACTTACACTTTACAATCCGAATAACTTGCAAAACTAATTGAAAAATGTAATTTTGCCAAGTTCAACATATTAGCGTTCGGCATGAAAACATGTGCTACCAATACGGTTGTCTCAGATCAAAGACAGTCTTATCAATTTTTACATGTAGCTCTACAAGACACTCATTATCAATTATGTTTAAGATACTTAATAAATAATTTTTTAAATTACTGTATAAATGTTATTAAATTTTCTCCTGACAGCAAACATCGGTTTAAACATAAGCCTGAATGCAGCTGGTCAGTTTTAATTGTATTTATGTTATTAAATGATTAACCCTTTCACCACTGTTGTCTATAATGGACTCGCCCAGATAAATGTATGGTAGAGTCTACTAAAATTACCTAGGGGTGAAAGAGTTAAACTATAAGCATGAGTGCCAGCCAATTTTAACTCCACAATGTGCATTAATGAACTTTTATGATATTCACAGTCTGTTTTTTCAGACATTATGGGTTTTTCATTCAAATTCATTCATAAAAGTTATGCCATTGTATAATAATGACATGTATAATGACCTACCAGTAATTTCTGTGAGAAAAATGGCACACATCTGCGTAATGAATTATTACGGTGTATTTGTTAAAGACTATGTATTACAAGGCTGCAGTGTCATGATATTGCAGTACTTTTGTCCTGCAATAACCTCAGGAGGCCACCACATAATCTCCATCCTCCATACATCAGGGGTTATGCTCACTTTCGCTCTCTACACCCCTGGAATATGTGATAGCAAAATCGAAGGCTCGGTGTGCGCCACCTTGTTGATAAGACGAGAAAACTAGTTTGATCATTTGATCTACATCAAAAGGATCTCGCAGTTGCCTAAAGGTACAATTGACTGGCTTTGAAGTCGGGAGACGCTCCTCTGTAATATTAACAGGTCAGGTATCGGCCTAGTGATTGGTCAGTTTTTTTTATCCGAGACCAATCAAACATCGATTTTGCTATGATATATTCCTGGGGTGCAGAGAACGTAAGTGAGCGTAACCCCTGATGTATCCAGGATGCATTATCTCTTGAACTTACATTAGGCTTATTATAGGAAAATGGAATAGCATTTGTTTGTATTTTCTTAATTGCAATATATATTGACGGGCTTATTGCCGGGCATGGGCTTAAACAAACAGTTATCTTCCTAATCATTTTTGTTCCTTTTCAGTGGATATCTTGAATCTAACACAAAGCGAAATGTTTATAAATTATTAATTAGTTTAGCAGTATTGGTAAGTGAATGTATTTATGCAAATTTTAACACTTGGTTAATTGTCTTTATACATAATTCTTTAGATCAAGTTTTACAACAACACAATCAATATCTAGGTATAATTTCAAAGCATTTGTCAGTTAAGTCAAACATTTCACCTGAACATTTTCTTAAGATTATGAAATACAAAACTATTTCTAACATATTTTCCATATAATACAGGCTCATTGTGGACATTAAATTCACTGTTTTACTCTGTAATCTCAATTGTTTCAATATAAATATAATTAGAAAGTTGATCAGGCTCCGAGCTTGTCAACTTGGAAAATAATCTCTTCTGGTACGTGAAGATAATTCTGTCAAACTTTCATAAATTTAACTTCGAAGATTCAAATTTCTCCAAGTGTCAAGCTTACGATAAAGTCTTCTTTTTCTCCTATATTACACTAGCGATTATTCATTTATGAATGAAACTTTTATGAGTCGAATTTCTTGCTGTTTCAAACTATAATCGTTTAAATAAATATTTATAGATTTAAAATTGAATTTTTTGCCTTGTGTTCCGTCTCTTCACGATCATATTTAGTCTTGAGCAGTATATACAGGATCTCTAAGATATTTCGAAACTTCGACTCACGAATGTTGAATTTCGAAATATCTTAGAGATCAAATTTCCCCCGATATGATCCCGCAAAGTTCGAAACATTGATGATGTCAATCAGGAGGGAGTACAGATTAGTGAGATTTACTGTAGAATCGGAATATATTACCACTGCTTAACTTTTTGCCCAATTCAAAACTTTAAGAATTTTAATTTATATCTGGTGAATTGAAAGCCTAAGGATGACCGCGCCGGAGCTAGTCAGTGTAACCTGATTTTCGTGGGAACTACAACCTGTGGAGATACTTACTACACAATATCGTACTGGAGGATATCTGCAGGGTCTGGGTGTTTCCGTCCGCCTTTTTAAACACCACACGGAATATCATGCGTGCTTTGGTGCTCTTTTTCTTGGCTTTCGTCAATCCAATTCTTTGTTCAACATCTGCATTTCTCAATTTTAAGATTCCAACATTGTCGATCCTGTAAATAAACGTATGCTGATTGATTGACAGATACTAAAACAAGGCAATTCACATAGAAACAAAATCTAAAAAGGATTGATTTTTACCATATTTGTTTTGACAAAATATTGGAAAGCAACAGATTTTTTCCCGATAACTTTTCTTGTCAGTGTATTAAATAATACACAGGACTACTTAATCAAATTTCTTGTTTTAACAAGGCCAGATGTGTGAATGGTGTAACACACAAAGCTTTGAAAGATGGTTTGTATACCCAGATCCATGCCCCTGAGGACAGAAGTTATTCCTTGGTCTTTTTTTCAGGATGTAACATTCAACGCATTTTCAATTCAAATGAAAATCAATTACTTGTATTTATAGTCTTTTTAATGAAGTTTCTAAGGGCGATATAGAACCATAATTGATCAACGTTAAAATTCAAAGCCTGCATAAACAGGTTTTCTTCACCCACAATTTAAGTAGCTAATATGCACATCTGCAATTATTTGTTTACAAAAATTTCTCACTAAATTTCGAATCATTTCAGGTTTTTCAGGAAGCCAGCATGAACATATAAGTTTCCTTCACCGATCATTTAAGCCTCTAATATGCACATTTACGATTTAATATTTGTTTATCAATATATATTCCTCATTAAATTTCTAGCCATTCCAGTTTTTCAGGATGACAGCATGAACCTGTTTCCTTCACCGATCATTTAAGCCTCTAATGTGCACATTTACGATTATTTATTTACAAACATTTCACACCAAATTTCACACCAAATTTCCAACAAACTCAGATTTTTGACATGCAAGCATATTTTTCACTTACAATTTTTAAAATGATAAAGGTTTAAAGGAACGTGTATTCTCAAAATAAATCAGTTTGAAAATGAGCTGAGTGTCTCAATCCAGACAATGCGTAGTTTGTCACGCGTGGCGAGAGGTACCTACATGGCAGTCATATCATTGGCTGGCGTAAGATCCATCTCTATCACAGTGGTGCCATCTATATCCTTTTCTCTCGCTGGTGTCGAATTCTTCCCACATACACGACATGACTGGTAAAATCCGTGTGGTCTTGTTTTCCCGGCGTCATTCCCAATGAATACTTGTAACACTGCTGAGTCGGTGTTTCCATACAGCTGAAGATAAAACGTGACATTACATATACAACAAACTTGACATGTATACATTCAAAATAACTATTTAAATATGATTTATTTCAATGGTAGTGGTTCTTCAGATCACAAGACCTAGTCTAGAGTCTTTTAAGAAGGTATCACCTGCAGAAGCTTTTATAGATGTGAGCATTTTATGGACCAATTTAGAAACCTCATGATCACTCCATATTTTACCTAGTTTGTGTCTTTTTAAGAAGGAATACCTGTAGAAACTGTTTTAGATGTGACCAATAGTTTTATACTTGTCAGGATCTGCACATGTGATATTGTTATTATCTATTTATACTGTATAGTTGTGTGTCATGTATCATGTCCATGTCCATTGTAAATTGTGTATTACAGGGCTACATTGTAAATTGGATGTAAATCTAAATATGTATAGTAACCCTGTCTAAATAAAAGATCTTATTATTATTATTAAGAATGAAGCAACAAGCAGTCAAAATCGTATCTGCTCCCTTCAACAATTTTTAGTTTCATTTTAATTTTTGTCTTTCTTCGTTCTCCGTTATCATTACAGTGAATATAAGTAAACTGCATAATAAACATAGTAATTCAATGTAAAGGGCGAAATTAAAACTTATCGAAAAATTGATTTCATGGGCGAAGAGCGAAAGTTTGACTGGGCCAATGTTTTCCGGTATATACAGTATATATTGTGTCTGTGTGCAATTACATCAATGCACTATAATGTTAAAATTTTGATAACATGCTAAAATGTGTGTGCACTAAAATAAGAGTGTCCGCAGCATCAGAACAGCCTTGACCTATTGTAAGTGACGTCCTTTACCTTGACCATGGGATGACTATCTTGGGAGCGGTTCTTGACGGCGCCCCTGCTGCCCTCGGTAAGGTAGCGGGCTCGGTGCTGTTCCTCGGGCTGATGGATAATCTGCACTTCGTAACCACCTGATTTGGCAGGGTAATTCTGGTTTAGACTCGGCTCCTTCACCCGCTTGCTGTGTGTCTGTGAACGGGTCACCACGACTGCCTTCGGTGGAGGCATGTCCGTATCCTCCGGTGAACTATAAATAGATCATACAGATCTACATCACAAACAGACCCTAGCGTAATTGGATGAATAATTTCATTTTTAAAGTAGTAGCCCCCACAAAAGTTTTGAAAAATTCTACTAGCTTGACCTTTTTTTTCTTAGTAAATATTTTTGAAAATTTTCAAAATTAGCCCCCAACATAAAACCTTCTTGCCCTGGGCACCTGCAGGCTTGTTGAACTGTACATGAACACCCCTAATGAAATGAAATTTAATAATTAGGAAAAATTTGTTGGCACTATAGCAAACTAATTAAAATTTAGTATGTATGTAAGCGTAATACAGTACAATCAAGTCATTTGATAGTCACATGCACATGGTACCAGACTTAACTTATTAACCCCTACATATCTAAGCTGGACTTGCCCAGTCTTTGATTTGGTCAGGTTCAAATGTGACTTTAGGGGTGACCGACTTAATCTTACTTACTGTAGTATCGTTGGACTATCCGCCTTAATACTAGCAACATTGAATAAATCCGTATTGTCCTCTTGCTTTCCGAACTTTTGAAACACAAACTTTGGATTCGCAGCATCGGCATCGAATACTTTGGTAGCATCACTTTGGTCTACAGTCGAGGCTGTCACGTCCGAATCAAGCCCCATTCTTATCCCTTTAGAACATATAGGCTCGTCCCCAAGATTCCAGATATCCTTGAAAGGATGCACTGGCAACTCGTGATCGGAATCTATCCGCACCCGATTAGTCTGGTTAATCAGAGTCGCCTGTGTGTTTGGATCTGGGTTTGGTGATGATAATGATGATGGCGAGTCTACGTTTGGATAATCCGGACTCGATATTGTATCTGGACTGCTGGTGTTAGTCAAATCAAAATAATCCGGCTGATTGGTTTGCGTCAGTAACTGATGTAACACTGATCCCGTGGAACGGGGCTCCGATTGTTTCTTAATTTCGTCACTACTCAAAGTCCCAAACGTGGGTAGCTCTGAATGTGGATATGCGAACTGTTTACTCTGTTGAGGCCCGTCTGATAATGACAGTAAGTCATTGCCACATTCCACGCTCTCATTACAATAATTTTCCGCTGCAGGCGACACATTAAACGACGTTTGCACGGTGTTCGGACTTCCGAAACTGTCCGACGGACTATGGAGGTTGAAAGCTTTCTCATTGCTAGGACTACTGTACGTTTCCACCGACACTGGCATATTGTTCGAAGAAACAATCTGTTGTTGGTGCGATATTTCCATCGCCATACTTACGGGTATATGAAGCGCGGGTGTGGTCAAGGTAACCTCCATCTTGGAGGGCGATGAATGTGAGAAAGATGGAGGGCTGGGGGAATTGGAATGAACACTACTCGAATTGGCCAGTGTCCTAACTGGGGAACATGTGGCCGTGTGGTCATTAGAAGTCTGTAACGTTAAGGGGTTGACTGGAGATGATGGTTGAAACACTGATTCAATCTCCGTAACATTCTGTGGATTGTTGTTGGGGAGTTGCTGAAAAAGGTCTAGCTTCACTGTCTGTAGGTCCATGGGAATAATTCCGTTTGATAGTACTCCGGTTCTCATTGTATCCGGATCTGCAGCTGAAATAGACAAACAGATCAATTGTACATCCCGTGCACGGTGATCATTTAAATTCAAATACATATTTCAATACAATGTATCCTGATTTATAATGAAAAGGGGTCGGGGTTAAATTAAACGTGACAAATACTATACCATAAAACACCTAGCGATACATCAATATACATTTTATAAGTTAGCTATGAATATGATACATGATAATAAAGGGATGCACTAGTATTTATTATTGATCATGATCAATATATATCTTTGGAAGCATTTTGAATTTTCATTTTAATATATCATACAAAAAATCTCTAGGAATATTACAAAGTGACTGTCATTGTATATACAATTTATTAGACACAGCACAATTAATTACAATGTGACAGTGATTTTTTTGCCCAGTTTTACAGCGGAACATTAGCAAAAAGTGCTTTATTTTCATTTTTTTTATGATCAATATACACAAGAATGCATGACACATTAGTTAACTGTGTTTATTAATTTAATTGGTAACATAAAATATAAACTTTATTCCTTTTACAACAATTATGAAACAAGCTAAGTCAACTTATATTAATCTCTTAGTCTTGTAAGCCCGGATGTTAGCCCACAGCAATTTTTTTTGCCCAGTTTTACAGCGGAACATTAGCAAAAAGTACTTTATTTTCCCAAAATGAAGAAGATCTTTCCAATATCGATAAAAAATATTGCTATGATTTCCCAATTCATGTAGGAACAAGCTGTTGTAAAAGTTTGGTAGAAAAAACACAAACATGTAAATACTAGAATGCATGACACATTAATTAACTTTGTTCATTAACTCGATTGGTAACATAAAATATAAACTTGGTTTTATTTTACAACAGTTATGAAACAAGTTACTTCAACTTAAATTAATATAATCAAGTTAGCCCGGATGTTAGTGCACATGTGCAGGGGGTCTTATAATGTGGGAGGAAACCGGAGTCCCAGGATCCCGGAGCAAACCCACGTGGTCGGGCAGGCGACCCCATACCTTTCCACATCCTATCGGAGAATCAAACCCCTACCACCTTCGTGAAAGGCAAGTGCGCTATCCACTGCGCCGCCATCCGATTGGTAACATAGACATACAAATTACAAAGGAAGACAGATGGTAGGGTACTAAATATATGTACAACATTATTTTCGCCTCTTAAATTCTATTGATTGTATTACGTTATAAAGTTGTAACCAAGACATTAGATGTAATCGCCTGTAATGGCTGTAAGCTTGAAAACGTTAGCAATAATCAACTGTATTCGCCGTGTTAATTTTGTCTACATATCTTTATGTGTGTTTCATATATATACATCTACCACATGTAGGTACATAATGTACATATGTTTCTTCAAACAATTCAATGACACTTAACTCATCCACACCTAAAATTTCATAATGAATTATTCCAACCTTTGAATTGGGAGAGTTCAAATGTGTCTTCAGGGGTGAATGAGTTAATTATCTATAAACAAGTCTGGGTGAAAATGTGTGAATTGTTCATTGTTTACCACGGACGGAAGCAGTAATTTCCATATGTACAGTTGGAACTAGAAATTAATTTGTATACACCTATTGCTCTACTGATAATCTATACACTGACTCTGGTTCAGGATCATGCACTACAACAATCTATATAGGGCTTGGGTCAATACAGGGTTCATATGTAGGTCACCGGTTCACATGTACTTTATATTCACATAACAGTAACATATGGTAATGGCTTCACATGACCAAGATAAAGGTGAATCCTGTTAGCAGTATAGTGCTGGCCTGTTAGGACAACAATAGATTGTAGCTAGTGCTGGGGCAATCATTTGGAGTTTATTAGGTTATATAGGGTATACCTTGGGAACAGTTGGAGCTGAACAAAGTCACAGGATTCAAGTGCAAATGATCATGACTGATACATGTATCCTAGTAACTGTCAATGTATCCTGTAACTCAACTACATGTATTCCTGTAACTATACTACATGTATCCTGTAACTATACTACATGTATTCCTGTAACTATACTACATGTATCCTGTAACTATACTACATGTATCCTGTAACTATACTACATGTATTCCTGTAACTATACTACATGTATCCCTGTAACTATACGACATGTATTCCTGTAACTATACTACATATATTCCTGTAACTATACTACTTGTATTCCTGTAACTATACTACTTGTATTCCTGTAACTATACTATATGTATCCTGTAACTATACTACATGTATTCCTGTAACTATACCGGTACCTTGAGCCGTACGAAGTCACATATGTACTGATGTATTATTCCAAGTGCAATACTACATGTATCCCTGTAACTGCTACATGTATCCTGTAACTATACCTTGAGAACAGCTGGAGCCGTACTAAGTCACATATGTACTGATGTATTATTCCAAGTGCAATACTACATGTATCCCTGTAACTGCTACATGAAATCCTGTATAAATTACTACATGTATCCGTTTCACTCACTAGTGTTCTTATTTATTAACTCATTCACCCCTGATGACACATTTGAACTCTTCCAATTCAAAGCTAGGAATAGTTCATTATGAAATTTCAGGGGTGAATTAATAAAAAAAAAAAGCAGGTTGCAGGCAAAAGTAGCCTAGGACTGCTATTCACCAACATTGAACCAGCTATATTTGTTCCAGATATATATCAGTCAACATTATTGTTGAACAATCCTCAAATCAACCCATTCAAACAACCGGTATAAAAACGTAGTGGAAATTAACACTGCGTTGTCTGTATTTGTTTCCCTGTATTTATCAATAGGTGTTTTTAACATTCAGTCATAAAAACAGTCAATAGTCAAACATTCAGATAGTTTTAAGCTATCATGCATATTTATGCTAAAGCACTAGAAGTCACGGTCACTTCCTTGTGTTGTCAATAAGGACACTGCCTTGAGTCTATACACATAAAATACTGGACACTTCCTGAATACATGGAAAGGAGGGGAAAAACGGTAATGAACTTGAAATTTTCTGAAGTAATTCAGAAATATTTGTGTTGAAGCCTTGCTATAGAAATAACACTTGTTGTAAACCAGAACAGATGGTTCCTACAGTATGTATATACCTTATCACTGAACAATCTAACACTACCTGCTGATCAGTTGTGGGTTTCAAATCCTTTCCTTAGTCCCCTGAATTAAAGACACTGGTTGCAACCTCCCTCTCCCTTTAGCAACAACACTACTTACCCACCCTTTCAGAAATAACAGTTTCCCATTCCCAATCCTCCTGCTGAGCAGTAAAGTTGCTTGGTTCCCTTGCTCTTCTGTTGAACAATGAAATAACATTGCTAGCCTCCAATACAATTACTTCCCTTACAAGACATTCTTGCCCACCTCAAGCATAAAATGCCCCCCCCCCCCCCTTTCCTTTTGAGAGCAAGG
>JAUMHH010158905.1:16349-59021 GCA_032359455.1 Chlamys rubida | reverse complement strand
TTGTTACGTCATTTGTTTGTGAGAGTAACGTCATCAATTTTTGAGAAAACGACGTAATTTTCTCACACAAACTAATGTCGTAACAATCAATACCTGTTCACAAGAGAAGATAACTCTGCAATACGCAAAGACGGAATAGGCAGCTCTGCGATTCGGAGATCAAATTCTCAAAGAAGAAAACAAAACCAGACAGAATACTAAAACAGAGTAAGCAAGACGAAACTTAAATATAATATTATTATTATTGTCACTTTGGCCATTTTTTGTATTTCTGTGATCATATAGCGTCCATTTAAGTCATACAAACAAACATACATTCTTGTAAAGGAAGTTAGTGTGCCTCAGAAATTTTCCTTGAAAATATATTACTACTTCCTTAACTTGTACAAGGTGATCAAACTATGCAAAAAGCCTACGGCCACAATATAATGAGCTATTTAACGTATACAGTTCCTGTTCTGTATCCATTGCAATAAATAATACTTCTGACAGACGCTGAATTGCGTAATAAGAATTTCAAAATATTGGAGTATATGTTTCAGTTCTCGTAAAAAATGTATTGAAACATCTGGTGTCATTTGTGTGTTGAACTGTTCAGCTCCGCCGTGATAGGCGTTGGTGTTCAAAACAAGGTGTTTACGAGTAGGGTTTGGCAAGACCGACTTATAGAATTTGTACTTTTTGCGAGCTTATCTTTCTGAACTCGACCGGTATTTTGATGACAGCACCATTGTGTTGTAAGCGCCCCGGAGACCCATGAGCATTGTTCTGACGCAGCTGATGACGTTTCGTAACTTATAAATGTGGAACCGTACTTATAGACTATCACACCGTATTTTCAGCGTTTGTCGTGAGAACAATTTTCTCATCGCGAGCACGTGGATCGAGAGGCCACCGCAGGTGGACTCGAGATTTTATCTACGTGCGAGATATATCTACGTACGAGATATAGATATATAGTTATGTAGATATATATCTACGTGCGAGATATAGATATATAGTTATGTAGTTATGCAGTCTGAAGAATCTCCTAGAAGAGATGAAAGTACTAAAGACTCGTTGTTGAGAATTTTTCTTTTTATAATAGTTATGTAGATATATATCTACGTACGAGATATAGATATATAGATGATACAAAAATACCTTATGTATTTCTCCATTCAAAAAACTCAAATAAACACGATGCATGTTTTCCAAATGACTTCTAAGCTAAATGGTCAACGATCGCCTGTGACAAACGTAAACAAATATAAGTTTTGCGCGGAGGAATACAATGAACCTTATAACTACGTCATTGGCTTTTCCATATGAACATTTACACCTGAAATGGTGTTGTTATCCTCACAATATTTTTCCGTTACTTTTTATTGATATGTTTATGACGGACTAATTTCTTACGCGGATCACTTTTGTGTGGACGCTATTTCCGGTTTTGGACGTCATCTGGCGCGAGCAGACGTTTTTTTTTTGAGAAAAATACGTTCCCAAGTGCTGGGGAATGGGGAAATCCGTTCTCAACTTCTTCTCATCCTGACAACCAATGATAATGAATTGATCATGCTATCGGTAGGTGGTATACAGTAGTATATAGATGATAAGTAGGATGTGTGACACGTAACTAAACAGTTTACATTGTACCATCTAGCAAGCTAAAAAATACACATCGCGGTGAAATTTTATTTTTCAATGAAATCGAAATAGAATTTTAAATCTTTAAATCTTTTGTATAACATTATGAAAGATGTTAGCGTTTCCGAAAAACGTTTTTATGTCAATCTTGATTTACAGATGCACAACAGAAATGTAAATATGGACCTGATAATGTAATATTAACCGGGACGAAATCGAGGTCAATAGATAACTGTTTCAGGTCCATATAACCACATATTCACCGAAATAAAATTGTTTAATTGTTATATTAGAAACTTCAATATTTTTTATGATTAAACAAAAAATAACGTGTGAAAATGGCCGAGTAATGCTTTTGACAGATAGCGTTGTTGTAGCTTCAAAATTGAAGGCACGTCATAACGGAAATGCTAACCTGCTGTTTTTAGAAATAGTAATAACGAGTCAATATCAGAAATAATTAATCACGTGATTATGATTTTACCAATGAGGGGTTAGGAAGTAGTTTCCTCTTATAATATTAAGTCATATAACATCATTTTATACGTAAAAAACACGACTGTGTTCATTGAATTGGGCGAAGTCAAACACACGGCTAACGATATACAGCTTGGTCTGTTTGCGGGGGATGACAGTAGTGTCATTATATATTTGGTGTGGTACATCAGTCATATACCCTGAGGGGACGAGACATAATATTTATGAGAAATAAATATTAATTACCCTAATTACCTGTATTATGTATTGTGATTGTTAGTTGAGTATAGGATACAATGATGTGGATTGTTGAGGAAATTGAGATTTTCTGGACTAACGAACAATGTAATAATACTTGTATAAAGTAAAATACATTATTCTTGTTGCGGGTTGAATAAAACAAATCACGTGATTGGGTGACAAACACGTGTTTGTATATCCAACTTACACCTCCGCCCCTAAAAAAGTTAATAGCATCCTCTTTTGACAAGATTGTAAATTGTACAGCCCGATTCTGGTTTGCCTGCGTTAGTTTTTCGCTTCGAAAAACAAGTATCAAAGAGCGCAACCTAGTGGAGAGAAATGGTACTAAGGAAGATAATCCTGTCTATTAATTACAACACTCATCCGATTCTGAACAGGTATTTAAGGCATGAATTGGAAGCTACCAGAGGTGTCCCGAAAAACATTAGCAGCTGTAACACAATAGCTAAGCATTTTCTTCTCCTTTATAAAAAGGGGAAATTGGAAAGAAAACATTTCCACCATTTCCCATGCAGTGTTAGTATAAGCAACTTATATTATTGGGTACTCAGCACGGCAGCGAACATTTCTACTCTGTAATATACTAAAACTCCGCCCCACACATATACTTCAAGATTTCAATATTCAACATTCAACGCGACAGCGAATATTTCTAGAAAAAAAACCCAGAAATTCTAAAACTTCAGTAAGACATGCAGAAATGAAAGCATGGCAAACACAAAATCCTTTTTACGAATGAACATTGGTATGACAATATTTAAGCATGTCAAATATTTTATTTTTTCGGTGCATGCGCAGCCTTTCAAAAATTGAAAAGTGTTTAGTTAATTTCCTTCTAAATGGCGAATTTTCAGCCGAATAGAGCACAACAGACGATATTCACGCATTTTATTATGAAAATGCGGGTTTATGTCTCTCTTTGTAATGACATATCTCCGAAACTAGTTGTCGAATGAATTTGAAATTTCATATTTGCGTACTTCATTTATTCCAGATAACGAATATAACAACTAATTATGAATCCCCGATGAGGTCGGAAATGACTCTTAACGCCTCTAGTCCTTTGTTACATATATTTATTGCGTTGAAAATGTTTGTAGTTGTGAGTCTAACAGGTAAGGCTTCAAATATGATTCCCTGCTATTTCTCGACTTTGTTTGAAACACTCGCAATGGTTGTGCGAACAGTTTGTCACCCCCCTCAAGGGATAGTTCACTTCCTGTTCAAACGACGTCTTTAAAAGTTAACGACTGCAATATAGTCCAGGTATTGCATCTCAACTCAACCCTTCCGACGATAAACGATCGTATTAACAAGTCTCTTGGTTCCAAAACGAATAGAACAATTCATGATTCTGAGAAATGTCAATAAACAGGTCATATTACGACGAGAATGGCAGATGCTGGGAGTCTGTCGCGGAGCTAGAATCACACAAAAACAAACTTACGCTAGTCCTGTTGTTGTAAGTACGTGTTCGGCAGTGGCTTAAGACTGAAATTGTCAGGAATTAGCGCATACCTTTACCGGCATACAGAACCAGTGTGTCTAATAAACCACATTTTACTAGTACAACACATGGACTTTGACATTACTGTCTGTGTGAACCGCATACCTTTTGTTCAGCAATAAAACTGGCAGTAAATACGTAAACACGGTTCCGCGCGATTATGCAAGGTGCCGCTCCGCAAATAGGCGATTAGTTTTTGGGCTTAAATGCTACACAAGTACCTGTTAAACTTAAGATCCGTCTGGGATGACCCCAAGTCCGTCGGGAAAGTCCAGAAAAGACGCAACTTGACCAGCATATAAAACGTTTGCTCAGTCAACGCACTTAAGTTCACAATACACTTACGCACAATGGTCCGTCGTAAATTGAACCACTCAATGGTGAACCGTGTCTCGCTACCCACCGTCCGTGTCAAGCTGTTCCTAAATTGTGATTCCCAGATTTTTATCTTCATTTTCGTCGAATTAAGATTCTCAATGAAGCTTCATGAATGGGCTTCGCTCAACAGATCGTTTTCAGCCCATTTCGTCGCGTTATTTCGAGCGGGCTAATTACCGCGGGCATATGGTATGGACGACTGGTTCTCCCTCAGACGTGCGGAGTCATTACATCTCAAGTATTTCAACTACCGAGTCCATTCACTGGTACATTTAATCCAGTCTGGTCGGGAGTCAACGAGAAATATTTTATGAAGTGATCGTCTGTTCGATTCTCAATATCTCGCGCTCACGTGCATGTAAATCAGATATTGGTTACAATAGCGGTGTCAGGTGTCAAGATCACTTTTGTTTTCCGTGACTTTGTGCTGTCTCCGACCATGAACTGTTATTGTACCTTACTCAGGCAGGTCAATTTCTCTTCAACCTCAACCTCAACCCTAGACTGGCTACCATCCCCTAAGTTTTTATGAAGAATTTCTCAGCTGCATTTTACTACTAGCTTATCTCCCCCTAGTTTAGAACTTCTAGAATCAGACATCCAAGTGATCAAAACTTTTTTAGTTAAACTTTTTTCTTAATAATTCAATATTCTAGAGACGGTGGCCAGTCTACCTCAACCCCAACCCTAACCCCCTCCCTAACTACAAATCCAACTCCCATTCCCCCTCCCATACACCCCACTTCTCCGCCAGAACTCCAAAACGACTTTCCCTTACCCTGGAAAACCCCTGATAAACATTTCACACCCTATACACTATCTGTTACGGGGTTCCCGAGAGTAATCTGCATGCCGATCGAATTGATTGGATTTCCAAGAGAATGTTGTAATAAAATGCCAGCTTTATTGTCAGCCATGAACCTCCGTGTCAGGAAAACTAGTTCTATCATTGTCTCGTGCTCTCCCGATGATCAGGCGTCTATACGAAGTGTGCCCAGTCCTGACATTACAGTGCTATCCTTGGAAACACCCAACCTAAACCCTCTGTAAACGCTCTGACATTTCTTACCATGAAGACAAATTAACTTAGTGGTTTTACGACACCGAGCAATCAAAGCTGACTACAATATCTGATGCAATTTCTGGCGAAGGTTACCGGTTATGGTGTTCTTGTCAACAAATCTATTTCTTCCAGCTTCATCGTAGCATAAGGCAGATCAATGTTTCCACCCAGCGCATGCGCAGTGATGGCGTGCATTAAATATGTGTCATATATCATTTACTTTCAACAGCTTAATCGAGCACGACCGTATTCGCGTGATTTATTCATGTGTCACGTGATTAAACCATACGCTGTCAACAGAACTAAGTTCCGTGATCACTCGTCGAGAACATAGCGCCATATGAACATGACATTATATACAATATAAATGAATTATGACGCTGTTAATTTGAACCATGTACATATGAAAACAGGTTCACGTCTCCTCTCTACAACCTCTCAAACACACGCACGCACGCACTACATTCCGGTTGTATTCGATTTATCATTTAGATATCTATTTGATTGAATATTGTTGATACGAAAAGCGTCCTGATCTCGCGAGAATATGTTGTCGGCGCGTGATTATGTTCCAGAAGATGTGGAAAGGTCGATGCTCGATCCCTCCGTGACTCCAATTGCATTGGTCGGGTAATAAAGGACTTCTGGGAAACGTTATCTGGTTTCTGTCTAGTAAGTGAAAGTTAGCATGTTCAATCGGGATTTCCTTGTTGCTAACGCTGCAGAGATAAAAAAAAAGGCGATTGCAATATTTCTATTCTCTAATTTTGTCAACTGCGGGTGTTTTAAAATTGATTATTTTTAGTGTCCACGTGAAATGATAATTTTGTCCACAAAAGAATATCATAAGTTATAGTCTAGCTCGTTTTTCCCGTTGTATTGAGCTGTTTTGTTGTAACAGCGAGATGTGAATATGGGCGTGTCCAGTCTGTGTTTACCTCTGCCGATAACATCTGCGGTCAACAAAAACACATGTTGTTCAACTGACCTTTCCGGGGCGTACACCAAAAAGACATATTGGTTAGTATTGCCCTCTGACAGCCGTCTCGCCATTCGAAGAGTCAATAATTGGCAGGTTGGACCACAAACGGGACCTGCCTGCTCCTCGCACGAGCTAATAAGTTGGACTGGACATTGTGTTGGACAACAATACACGGTCATCTTGTAGAAGATGTGTGGACGTCGAAAGCGCGCGCGGGATAACATGGCCGGTTTTTAATCCAGCTTTTGATAAACGACTTAACGTCCAGTTTATTTGTTTATTTTCTTTCCAGACCGTATAAGTATAAATCATCCTGGTCATTATTCACCGCTGACCGTTGGTCAGTGAGGAGTCCGTCAGCCGGCGGTCAGTTTCCACACAGCATTCCGCCAATGATTGGCGCCATCAGTCGACATCTGCGCCTACTCCCGGAACTGGAAACCCAGCTCGAAATAATTGCTCCAGACAAATTGAAAACTATCAAATCATTCGACATTATTATGAGATCCGACCCAAAGCTCCACGAGGAGTCTGGTGCTCCCTCTACATATTCCCTTAAGATAAAGTTCACGGCCAAAAAATGACAAATGTGACACGTTCAATATTCCAAGGATGGGTCTAAAGCTCCTTATACTATAAATAGTTTCGGAACAGTAACTTTCTCGTATATTGTCTTGACACGTATTCAATTTGTGCCCGTAATGAAGAAAAACAGGAAGTCATATTACACTATCAATTTTATTTCTATATGATACAAGTTCAAATGTTGGGACTTTTCTCTCCCAGATATCTTTGTCATTGAGAGTTAAATCATAACCTCGTTATTTTGGCGTTATAAAGCGGGTTTGTAACCTCGCTATACTGCCACTATTTGGTTAGAAAATGTTGGAGTTATAAAGGGGGTTCGTAACCTCGCTATACTGCCACTATTTGGCTAGATAATGTTGGCGTTATAAAGGGGGTTCGTAACCTCGTTATACTGCCAGTTTTTGTCCAGATAATTAAGATTTTTAAAAGGGTTTGGCGATAAATCGAGTAAAACTTACGAAGGAATTCTGAAGAAACAGCGAAAAAAGAGCCTTGAAATATAATGGCAATAAGCGTTGTGGCAAATGGAACGAAGGGCATTATATCGAACTTTACTGTATATATTAGTACATCGTATATGTTATAGTATTACAAAAGATGATTGAGGGTAGACTATAAAGAGCAGTTCACAGTTATTGACTGGTGTTTAGGGAGACAAGCAATTCGATAAACCCGAAATTCAAAATGTTAACTGAAGTCGTTTATGGACTTGTCATGGGAACAGTCGTTTCATGGTACATTTTCTTCATAAATTTCATTTATAGACAATTTTAAAGGAATTTAAAGAAAAAATCCCTTTTTTGCATAACAATACATCAAAACAACTATTGTATGTAATAAAACATTATGCTGAGGCCCGTATACGTAGTTACATGTAATACAGTCACCAAGGCGATGTTTCACTTGTCACTGCGCTGTCGTTATTATAAATAGCAATTGTTCAAAATACGGCCAAACACTTAAAAAACGTAAAAATCAATGGTGTCATATATCCTATTATTCTCCGACTATGGAGCAATTGCATCGACTGTCGATGGTATATTTTTGTCCTTGAAATTATGACAAATGTGGACGAAACGGAAACACGAAACCTGCCTAAAACAGACGCAAGAATACCTTGCATAGTTTCGGCAGCTGGACACACAAAAACAACATCAATCAATTAGCCAACAACAATTACTCGAATTAGCGTTTTTTGTCCGAATGTTTGAGTAATCAATTACCGTCCAGGAGAAACTGATGTGATAGCTCTGGCAGATCAATGGGAGGTGTACTGATGTAGCTCGTGACAACACACGGGGGTTGAGCGTAACCCGAACAAAGATATGAAACAGTACCCGAAACGACGAAAAAACTCTAACATAGCGCTTGCTATGTGTCTATAAAACATTGCCGAAAAATAACGGTGTCAGTTTCCACAGCACGCATGTGACAGTATAGTCACATACTTACATACGGTCTAGCTGCGGGGTATCAGTACTGCGCTGGGGAGCCAGCAACGGTATTCTCTCTCACAGGATCGGAAATCGACGAGAGGAGAATAGGACAGAATCTACCAGTGCTAGGGAGGGCTCTTTGTTGATTGAGTTGCTAATTGAAGCAAGCACGAGTAATGAGCCGGTTGGAGTAAAGAAACGATGTTACGAGAAACGTGTTAGACAGCGAAAACAAACAGAGCTCGCGACATAGCGCTGTGTGATAACCACTCCGACGATCATCGCCGCAACAGATCCTTCTCATGAGGTGTCCATCTAGTATAGTGATACATAGAACAATATTCGCTGTGTAGATTAGCTCGATTGGTAACACATGTTCGAGTTTGGCTGTATGTGAACGTAACAGCAATTTGGAGTGATAAATCGAATACTTGACCAAAAACTTGGCCGTACTTGACCACTTCATACGGAACGAGACCTTGGCCTGCAATTGTCTACTTCATTTTAAGATGTTTGAGCTCTGACACCGTCCGATGTCGTCAAACTTCATTAACTGGACGTTTTATGGGAGAGTGATAATCTCAACAGTGACTGGCAGGCGACCATAAAACTGTGTAATTGTTAGTTTTAATGAAACCTGCTTAGCCAATTAGCTATACAACACGTTTTCGGGTCAATATGGACGCCGTTTGTGATAAACTTAAAATTTAATGCAAATAATCCCTGTTAATTAACCGCTGCGTCGTCGCAGTTTGTGTTTTATGGTTATCTATGCCACTCAGCATGAGGCTTGACCGTTGGTCACCCAACTTGCGTTATAACAGATGGAACGTGTGAGGTAGTAAGCCCGAGCACCCGGCCACCCCACCCTCCGGACACTGGACACTGACCAGAGGTCAGATGCAAGTGATGCTTCTCAGGGAAGCATTCTCTACAACTTCTCACCTGTAAAATCGGAGCATCAGGCAGAAATCGGAAGACTTCAGGTGAGTAATGCTATCATACACGTGACAGGAAATCAAAGGTAGAAATATCACAAAGTGGAAAACTAACTCAGACTTCAAACGGCTGCTCTATAGACTCCATACTTGAAGAAAGCGTACGCTAAAAGGCTCCACGATTTACCGAAGGTTTCCCTCCCGTTAGACTAGCACCTTTTACTTAAAACCACTTTCCTTATTCAATTATTTTCTATAACATTATAGACCCGCAAATACTGGACCTGTAAGTTCATTTTCGAATGCTTGTTAATTGTATTTACGTTATAGAATCGCTGTTGATTCATATAGACCAACGCAATATGGGTTAAGCATTGTTAAAATATGGCCGGTTCACTTGTAGAAGCGTAGGTGTGTGCTTACAGCTTATTATATCAACGATACACGTTTTGATTAATTCAAAATCTCACGTGACAAAGTTCTGTTATAGAGGGTTGAGTCTAATTTCATATCATCATCGCCTTTCCCTACGGGTTTCTAGAGTAGTGGGCGTGACTGCCCCTCCTCCCGGGATTGTAACTAATTATAGAATTGTTTTGTCCTCTGCTCCCTGTTTGTTTACTCTTGTCCAACAGAACTACGTCAAATCTTGTTATCGAACTTCTTTTACCTTTGAGGAGCCGTGTAGGTATTCTTCTTCAACAAATAAAAACACAAAATGTTGCTCATATCAAAGAAAGGCATTTGACAGTACGACCGGTGGTTCGAGATTGATTTCCTATCCGGGGTTGAACGTATTGATATTTTGGCTGCTCAAACATGGGCCCCAGCGTCCAGGGCTTATAATGAGCATTGCGGCATTGACATGCATCAGCGAAATCAATCGAAATTAATAACGCTATGTTTGTTTTCAAAAGTAGAAATAATTCACATGTATATACCAATCAAATACATTCTCCAACACACGCAAACACAAGTAAGAATCGAGCGATAATTAAACCAACGTCCGGAGAAGTATAATTTC
Source organism: Chlamys rubida (assembly GCA_032359455.1). NCBI lineage: Eukaryota > Metazoa > Mollusca > Bivalvia > Pectinida > Pectinidae > Chlamys > Chlamys rubida. Next base: position 48,735 of record JAUMHH010158905.1, on the reverse strand, counting down.
TATACAGTGTATACGGTACGGTAGGTAAAAGCTAGTACCAACAAAAACGAGATTTAAATAGGCCAGGTTTTGTTATTTACAATACGTTTGGGGATCTGTGTGGACGGTTTCTCCGTGCAGGACCACGAATACGTCGCTGCTGTCCCCTGGGTCGGAGGTGAGTAAGTGACGTAACCCGTTCGTGATATTCTGTTATATGTCTATCTGACGAGCTGTATACCAGCATTAGCAACATACGATTACTATAGGTCTCGTTTGGAGGAGGATAAAACTTGGCCATCTCGTTCTAAGTCTACTTAAAGCGACCGAAGAGTATAGCAACGCTAGTAAAATTGTCAGTGGTAACATGGTATAATGGCCGAGCCTGCCGAAACTCAATGGCTTTTCCTATGACAGTCGGCATAACGTGAACCATTCGTCTAGTTTACCAAGTTAGTATATATACATAGTGTGCCACATTTCGGAACCTTATAAACACAGCACGCATATGACATAATTCCCCCGTTTGTTTTTGTTTCTATGTTGGGAAGGTGTCGAAGTCTTTATTAGTTTGTATTATGGTATTTTGTGACAGTTACGACGAAGCTTGTCTGGCGTTTTTTTTAAAGTAGGTTTGACGATGATGGTTTAGTAAGCAGGTACTAATTATCTTGGAGAAATTGTTATTGGTTTCCTACTGTGGCGGAGACTTGGGTGTGTCTGGGCCTAGCTGTCTTGACGTTTCTTAAATATCTTTATGTCTGCTGGCTCCGTTAGTTATATGATAGCTGCTCAAAAACATTGTTACACGAAATGAAACTATTTCGTAGAGAATTTTAACATACAAAAACGAACTGCAAATAATTAAAGCCATGTTTTCCCCAAAAGCGACTGGCGTTTTTTCACTTGGTTTAAACTTTGTTTTATTCAAATACATTAAAATACAAATTGTACATTGTATAGAATGGAAAAGGAAACAAAAACAACTGTCGTGACAATTATGTAAAGTCTTGGCGCTGTATATTTAACAAAATATATATTGGAAAACGCTTCAAAAATTACGGACGTTGCGTTACTGGTACAATGTATATATGTAATGCAAACCGGAATTACGATGTAAATAAAAAAATAATTAAAAGTGATTTTGAGAAAGATAAGAAGTTACTTCTTTGCAGATTAAAGATCGTTTGATGAAATAATTCAGGAAACATAGAATCCGGTGTAGAGAGAGCTTAAATGACACACAGGCATGAACTCAAACTCAAACTCAAACCATCTTCGGAACACAACGGCTCCGCTTTCGATAAACAACTCTGGTAGAGACGACAGGAATTTTGAGAGCGTAACCGTTAGATTTCTAACACTTAGTATACATATTTCTGTGGAGAATAAATGTAATCGGTTGGTTGTATAGGGTTTAACGTCCTATCAACAGCTAAGGTCATTCAAAGACGTGCCTCCGTGTGTGTTGTGTATGCGTGCTTGTGTGTATGTGTGCTGGAGACATGGTATGTCGGTGTATTTGCCTCTTTGTGATAGCGCGGATGCTGAGCAGATATGTGTTACTGAGAGCAGACTCCTTCGATTTCTAACAAGTGCTCAAACTAATGTTCATATACGACACCGTTAAAAAAAATAAAGTCTAGACATTGCACATAGCATCAAGTCTCTCCAAATGTCCTCAGAATCACTAAAAATGTTTTAGTTCAATTGTTACCGGAACAAGCAATTTGACGTTAGCATATAATAGTTTAGTTTGAGCATAATAACTGCTTCATAAGTACTTCCTGTAAATTTCTGTGCAACTTCCGCCGGAAGCAGCACACTTAGTTCTCTAAGTAACACTAACTTCAATAACTCGATATACATTTGTACTAACATCAGCCTTGTATGGCGAATGTGTGTAGTGGAATACAAGTAGTATGCTGCTCCAGAATCTGTTTCACGATTTATAATATTAAAAAAAATCCGATCTTTAACTTTCCGTTTTTACCTTTAGTTTCAAATGCTAATTTTTAAATGTACGTGACTGTTTTGTCATCGACGTCAAATAGCACGACCTTCTATCGTAATTATGTAAGCTATATTTGTCTTTTATCCTCGCTACATTTTCTTTCTAGATCTCTTAAATAAGAGTTACTGGACTCCCACATGTATTGTAGAAATGTTCGAAATGTACATATGTCAGTCATAAATCGTTAAAATACATAGTTGTTTTTTTCGTGATTCGGAAATCGCTAATGGCTGCATGAAAATATCCCAAGGAAACGGAGGCTTTGCAAAATCCGTAATGTCATTGAAAATGAGAAGGATTTTTTTTTTTTTTTTTTTTTTGCTTAAAATATCCTTAAAACCTACATATGTAAATGTTAGTTCAGATTTAAGACAATAGGCAACTAGATTGATTGAAAAAAGGAAAATGTGATTGCCAGGGCGCTAGTTTGCGTATGTCGTAAAATTCGTTTTTTAGGAACTGCTACTCTTAGAACAATCATACCCATAGACTAATCATACCCATAGAACAATCATACCCATAGAACAATCATACCCATAGAACAAGCATACCCATAGAATAATCATACCCATAGAACAATCATACCCATAGAACAATCATACCCATAGAACAAGCATACCCATAGAACAAGCATACCCATAGAACAATCATACCCATAGAATAATCATACCCATAGAACAAGCATACCCATAGAACAAGCATACCCATAGAACAAGCATACCCATAGAACAATCATTCCCATAGAAAAATTATACCCATAGAACAACCATACCCATAGAACAATCATACCCATAGAACAATCATACCCATAGAACAATCATACCCATAGAACAATCATACCCATAGAATAAGCATACCCATAAAATAATCATACCCATAGAACAATCATACCCATAGAACAATCATACCCATAGAACAATCACACCCATATAATAATCATACCCATAGAACAATCATACCCATAGAACAATCATACCCATAGAACAATCATACCCATAGAACAATCTTACCCATAGAATAATCATACCCATAGAATAATCATACCCATAGAACAAGCATACCCATAGAACAATCATACCCATAGAATAATCATACCCATAGAATAATCATACCCATATAATAATCATACCCATAGAACAAGCATACCCATAGAACAAGCATACCCATATAATAATCATACCCATGGGACAGCCAATTCTATCACATAACGGACTCATTTGACTATGTCATACAGCCATGTCATAAAAATGGTACATAATATGTAATACACACGTGTAATAAAACCTTAAGGTGCTGTGATTGGTCAAAACCGTGGAAACATATTCCTACGCCACTACAGGCTCCACTTATATTTACTTAAGGTGTTGCATATTTTTCTGATACATTTTAATGGTTTTGCTATTAAATTAATTTGAAATGTTTATTTCGTCATTATAATAATCATTGAATTAAAAAAGTGTTCATTATTTAAATAAATCTGGAACTACTTTGCACTGTGCGGAACGACGATACTATGATCGGAGTACTTTGGTTTTGTCCTATATTATGAATGTGATTATTGATATATAAAGAATCTTACATTCGTGTCCATGTCATATTGAGTTTATTGAACTCGTTTTATAAATTCAGTATGACATTGACACGAATGTAAGATCCTCTATCTAAGGCGCTATGTCAGAAAGATGCGAGAGAGTTTCGAGTGACCTTAGGGAACAGACGTAAGGAATAGCTTTCTATTTTGGTCAGGTTATGAGGTGATGAATGCAGTTAAGCACGTGTAAATTGAATAGAGACGGTGTCATATTTGATCAAAACCCGGGCTGTACTGGTGTGATAAACTCATAACCTAACAAAAATAGAAACATATTTCCCTTTTATTTACAGTCCTTTTCTGTGAATGGTTCATAACGATCTTATACTTTTGTTTGACCAGCAGACACAAATGTTATGCTTATAGATACTTATTGGCGTTTGATCGATTCAATATAAATGTAACGCCCTGAAATTTGCATAAAACCTTGGTTAACTCCGCCCACATCTGCAGTTGGTGACACCACACTAGTTCACGTAAACGTTGCATGCTTCGTTGCTCCGCCCACATGTATCGTTGTTGCATGAACATTCATCACGTTCTATGAAAAAACTATGATAATAACTCTAATTTACGGGAAGAATGGTTATTGAGTGAATGACAGTGTACACTAAATATTTAAGTTATAACCTGGATAGATGTTGCAGATCTACTGGTATAACTGTCACATGACGAATTCCCGTTGTCGTCCGCGAGATCAGGAACTAGAATAGCAACAGAGATAGAGCTGATGCCATGCGCTGACCCCCCCCCCCCCCCCTCCCCTCTACCACCGAAAAAATCGAATGAGATATAAAAAGAAACTATCATATCTGCTTCATTTGTTTAAACTTTAAAGAAAATACTTAATATTTGAAATGAATATACTAATCATATAAAATAAGATCCGATTGATGTTTGAAGTGCCCGGGAATGTGTAAAATAAAGGTTTTTAAAGAACTATTTTCCGAGCGCGTAGTCCCACAATCGCAGCAGTAGTGCTCAGGATATATTTTCATACACTGCAAAAAAACAGCTGCAGTTATGCTCTGATAAAAAGTAGTGAAAACACACTGAAACCCGATTAATCATTGCTGCTATTTATAGTATCGTTATTTACAATGACGTTAAGGACAGTGGTATCATATTATGTAACGAAGAAATCTTTAAAAAAACTGACCAATATGCTGAAAGCTTTGTTCTTAAGATGTCGTTAAATCAAATTGTCAAAATAATTCAGTTATATATTTTTTTAAAGTTTATTGTAATCTGCTTTAACGATGTCGGTTAGCTTTGAATTTCAACCATTAGGATATAACTTTTGACGCAATTGTTCTAGCCACGATTTGACAATCATAGCAACGCTTTGTAGAACAGTTGAAGTGCAAGACAGCACGCAGCTTTTCCATATTTTAATTAGAAATTTCGAAATAATGAATTTCTTTTTGTTTTCGCTAAAACATTGAATTGTCTTGCCTCTGTTTTCTGATGAGTATCAGTTTGAATCGCGACTCAAGCAATTTTGTTTACAGTTTCATTTCGTTTTTTCAGAAATTGTCTCATTTTACACGAATTGTGTCATCTGGTAAATTAGGCCGTACTATATTTGTTTCTGCACGCGAACATTCGAAACGTATACGTACAACTGTCAATGTATATAAAAACATATTCCATTTCCTTGTAGTGAGTCTAAGCCTATCATTTATAACCTAGTCCGTTCTTAAGAGGATTGTCACGCGAGCAGACGTTTTCCTATGGATTTTGAAAAAAATATTTCCAAATTCCATTTCCGTTTTTGAAACACAAATTGCTATCTTGAGTCGTTGGCAAAAACGTTTGCTGTTTATTTCTCAAAGAACAAAGGGACATTGTGATTATCTTTAACCTTTCATCATCTCGCGATTAACGAGTAAGATCCTATGATACGTTTAAACGCCCAACAGTACAGTTTTATTTGACTGTAGTGACAACAGGAAGTATTTTGGCATAGCGATAACAGTTTATATACCAATTTTGAAGCGTGTTCAAAGATATTGACAGATTTCATTACTTGTAAACTTCGTCTAAACGTCATTTTTAAGGATCCCTGTCCAACTGCAGTCAAACCACAGGAGACATTCACTTAGTTTTTCATACACACAGTAACACACCTTTGATGTCAATATGGATAAGCTCAGTTGATTAGAGGGACGGAGTTGTGATCGGGGGTTCAGTGTTCGAATCTGGTCCCGTTGTTGGTGTTTTAAAAGATGTTTTTCATCTTTTTTTAATGTTTTTTTTTAAGTAAACCAAGGTTTCTTTTCAGAAATGTATTATAACAGCTTTTATAGTTACCATCGTATGGCAACGCCACTATATAACCCTACCAAATACAGTTAGCATGCATATAGGCTATGAATGCCATTGACCTATTGTTAACGTCACCATTATTTTGATGTCATAATTGTTACGTTGGATACCACTGACACTCACTGGGCGATGGCTGTTCTATTCATTGAAAAAGCATGCACGATACTTACATTATTTGAACTAAATGCCGAATAATAAATCATAAGTGTAATTGAATTTTCTATAAGATGAACAGATTATAAAAAATAGTAAATATTTGCGCGCTTCATTGAATTTGTCTTTGTCCAGTTGGCATTCATATTGCCTTTGAATGCCAACTGAAAGCAGTTCAATGCTTAACTAACCCTGATAAAGAAGATGTCCAATCCATAGATACCGTTTTTGTCAGTGGTACGGGGTCCTGAAGGATTCATAACACACAGGGGCACGACACAATTTATGAATGATAGGATATTACAATTATCAGCAAATGATTACTCGATTCCTCATTGTTAGCTATTACCAAATGCATTGTGTCTTGTCTTACCCCTGTGTCCGAAATAAACATGTATGTTCATTTCCACTATAATAACATTCTGTCCCCGCGGCCGGTTGCTCAAAGATTGGTTATCATGAACAAGCGGTTAGTGGAAAATTCAAATTACTGCTACTAAAAACCAGGGGCTTTAACAGCAAAATCAAACCTCAAAACACACCAATCTGATCTGTCTTAATACTTCTAAAGCAGTGAAATGATGTAGGTTGTTCTTGACTTTGTCGTGTTCATATTTTAAAATCTTCACTGACAACTGGCTAGACATGAATTTTCGTAACTGCGAAACATGCACATCTTTGTTGTAACTATATTACCTATGTGTATGGACAGATATATTTTATTATTTTTCCTATCATATTATTGTAAATATCAGTATCTCTTGGGATGCTGAGTCAGGGATCAACACTGCCACGGTGCATGGATGTAAACTCGAGTTACGTAGACGAATTTCACGGAGTTGTCATCCTTCGTTTACGACGCCATTTGTTGTTTTTTTTTCTTTTCTTTTTTCTCTCCATATTTCATGTTTAGGGTTTATAAAAGCATCGCCATTTGTGAACATCACGTTCGCAGAATCAAACATCAGACACGTCTTGTACGATGCAGTATAGCACAAGTTGAAATAGGAAACGCCAGATCTATGATGTCACCGGAGCACATTAATCTGTATGTATGGTGATTTCGTTTCACTCAGTAGAAAACATCATTTAATAGATATTTTCCCCCGAGAACAAAATAGGATTGATGGTATAAGGTTGCTTGGTGCGTTGGCAACAAATTGATACGAGATTGGGAGGGATATATATTACATCGTCTGAACACTTAAATCTGTCGCGGATGTAAGACAAGTGGAGAGTCCTTTACACACGTCATTATCCCTCCCTCCCACCCCCTCAACCCCCACCCCCTCACCCCACTCAACCACAACCCTACCCTTCCTGCCCCTTTTTCCCAACCCACCTTTACCAACATGGATTATTGCCTTATACACTCTCACGTTTCGACCCCTATATTTCCTGATTCTTCTCGTATCCATACTCCAACTTCATTTGATATTAGATAAAGCGAGGATGTTGTTTTTTGTTGTTGTTGTTGGGGTTTTTTTTTTTGGGGGGGGGGGGCAAAAAAACAATAACAATAACAAAAAAAACACAACACAACAACAACAATTATTTCCCATCCTCTCCCCATCTTACCCTTCCGTCCCTTCATCGTCTCCCCAAATATCATATCAAAATCCCTCATTCCCAAACCTGTCCTAACCCTCTGCCATGTTTCATTTCCCTTTTCCATAGCCCCTTATATCGTTCCCATTACAAACCAACTCCCACCAAAATCATCCTCCTTCTCCCTCTTATCCGTGTCCTAGATTCAGTATCCTCATTCATGATTTTTACAACGAACATTATTTTATTGTTGTGCTTTATGTTTATGTTTCCCCTTATATGGATCAACTGCGTATATGGAGGAGACACGTGTTCATGGTGTTAATTACCTGTCATATACCATTGCATGATTGTATAAGGCGACTTATGTTGGATCTCCTGCAGAATGAGTGTTAACCTCTATACCTGTACCCTCTTTCTGAGGACGTTTTGGACAGAGTAATGTGACTGGATGGAATGCTGTACTGCCTTGTCACATTTTAGCGAGGAGGTCCATGGGTGTTACGTATGATTGCGTCCGCGTTGGTTTATCACTATGCATTACCCATCCTAATAATTTTTAATCATTTTTTCGTCTATAATTTTTTCATTTTTATTTTTGTGTTTCATTTTTCACGCCTTCCTTCTCATTTCTATACCTTGTTGTTCTGCGCCTGTTTGACCTTATCATGATGATCGGCTGTTAAAACTTACAAGTATAAATAAACTGTCCATCTAAATGACGATGTTCGTGATGGTGGTCACTTGTCGGCACCAACCGGTAGCTAGTCTCGTCACTAATAGCCGGTGGTCACTTACATGACTGGACAACGATAATTCAGCCAGGTAAATTTACGAGGTACTTACTCACCCATAAAACTCACTGGCTTATAGGACAGACAATCGCTCGTATTTCCGTCTTCTGATCTTCTGCCTTATCCAGATCCTTAACTAAAATACCAGAGGAATTTTTATTATTTTTGTGTGGGTCAGTCCGAACTGTTCAGTTATTTAATTAACAGCAATAACGTTAAGCCCGTGAAATGTCTCCGACTCGAAATGTCCAAAGGTGATAAGTCCAGGCCTACTAGCCAAATAGGCGTGAATTGCTGTTGATATTGAAGTTATCAAGACACTTAATCTTGCGGTTTTTATGCGGAAATCCCAGACTGTTTGAACGACCCTGTTTACAGGTTTAAGAAGAGCCAATTGTAAATACAACATGCAACTATGATCGGTACGCGCCATTTCAAAAATGGACAAATAAATCCGGAAATTAATTTCTCTTTTGTCCCATAGTACGCCATATACGGAAGTCTGCTTTCTAACGTAAATACGGTCAAATACGGTCACTTCTAAACAGCGACATCTTATTTTGTAAAAAAAAAAGATGAGTTTCTTTTGGAGCAAGGAGTTGGAAATCTTTTAGGACAGTTTTTTTCTATTTATTTTTTCTATCACTAACAAATTCATTCCAGAACTTGAATATCAAATCAAAATGATATTAAATCAAAAACGTATGTAAGTACAGTAGTTATATACGTCTCTGATGTTCGCGTCTGAATAGATGTTCATTGTGAAACATGTGTTTCTCGCCAGACTAAAAGCGTTTGGGTGATGTTGAAGCGGCAGTAAATCATGGTAGACAATGCGTTTGTATATGTTCCGAGATTTATGTACGCGATAAACGGAAGTATGCCTTCTTCATTGCGGCCATTTCAATACAGCGGCACCTTACTAAACTCTTTATGAGGCGATATAAATCTATATAGACTTTTCTCTCTCCTCGAACTTTTATCGCAAACGGAGCTCGCTTTGATGGGGACAATGGATTGGAGTTCGTTTCAATATTTCGCATGTATAAACAACACGTCACAGTCCGCGACGGTCTGAATGTGTCCGGAGAGGATATATTACGCCCGTTTTGTACGTTATACAGTATAACTCGCGCTTCGAGACGCACGTTTACGTGAAACGGTTCTCGTAAATGTCAATATACGCACCTCGTTGATGTTCCGGAAACCTGATCACGAACGATGACCTTTATTCAAATTACTACACAATTACGTCAAAGATGTATTTTTTTCGTTTCCTTCATGTTGTATGCAAGTATTGTGTGAGTCCATTAACCAAGCTTACATTCTCGCTATCACTGTCAAGTCCGCGTAATCAAATCACACGTAGAAATCTGGGCTGTTTAGTTTGAACCTGAGATTCTGAAGATTTTTGATATTCTCTATAGACTGTAACACAAGTTAATTATATGCATTGTGTACTTAGTACATAACATTACATATGCCGAGTTTTACCACTTCAAACGCGAGCTGATTAAATCTTACCTGTTTTAATTGAAAATTTTCTGATAATACCGGGATTCCAATAGGTTTTCATATCGTGAATTTTCCCCATCTCGGTAATAATACACCGCTAACAACACGTTTAAGACGCCACGCTTTCTCATTTATACTGCACGAACGTTGTAAATTCGAACAGCATCATAGCAAGACGGATAACAATTTGGTTTTATCTAAGTATTAGGCAATAACCAGTCCTGCGAGTATACCGTATTTACATTTAAATGCAATGTTAACGCAGAGAGCTATTTGTAAAAATTTCAAACAGTCAGCCATACTTGATGGAAAACAGTTAGAAAATAAACCTATACATGGAACAGAAAGGTTGGAACGTACGTGTAAATTAACTCGTACGAGTTTTGAGTTAAGTTGTATGAATACAGATTACCTGTAGCAAAGTATGATCTAGCACGCGCAGAAACCGACGCGTCCGTTAGACATCATTCTATTTTCCTCCTGAAACAAATATAGATCGATTAAAGTGATGGGAATTTTCTGTTGCGAGACTGCTAAGTGAAAACAACTCAATACGTATCACGGACTTTAAATGGAAATGACTAAACGCGAAAAACAATTAAGGCTAAGATTCTAAAAGAACTTAAGAGTACATGTTTGTAGTGGGGTATTGATATAATCGCTTGTCACCCCATTCTCCTCCGATACCCGTTTTTTAAAATTTTAGTATATGAATTTTCTGATTAATTTTCAAAGTGGACTTCGTATATTCTTGTGGGAAGATTTCAAAAGTGTTGGTATAATTTTATCAAACGATTTCATAGACCAACAAGCTGTCATGAGAGGGATGGTTTTCTCCTAAAAAACTTTCAACCGATATAATCAGTATATGTCAACTCGAGAGTTTCGTTTGATCAACTCTGAAGCGGCGGAAACCCGTTCCCAATAGCTTACGTATATGTCAAAGTCACTGTTACGAGACATAAAAAAACACCTAAAAAAACACTGTTGTAGATGAAACGCTATACATTTGTATGTACATTTTGAGGGTTGTCGAATGGCGTAGTGGACAGCGCGTTCGCCTTTCACAAAAACGGCTGGGGTTCAACTCCCCGATCGGACATGAAAAGGTACAATGTAACGTGGTTTTCTCCGGGACGTCTGGTTTACTCTCACATTAACTCATTCACCCCTGAAACACATCTGAACTCTTCCAATCCTAAGTTTGGAATAGTTCAATATGAGATAAAAACGTTTTTTTCATAAAGTTTATATCATTGAACATTTTGAGTAAAAACACCTCCGAAGAATTGTATGTCTTCATTTTGGAATACTCAATAAATGATGTGTGGTGTTTCTTTTGTACTTAAATTCACCATAAACCCCTTTAAATCGATGGCATAGATCGTATTCTTAGAAACACAAAATGTTTACCAGGTTCTGAAATGTCAAACTTTTATCTGTGCTACAGTTTTAAGAAACCCATTATTTAGAAATTAGAATTGCTACCTCACTCTCTTTATTACATTTTCAATGTGAGAAACGACGCCTTGGAGATTTGATTTATCACTAGTAGTTAATTTAACACAAAGAACTGTTCTTTATCATATAAAAAAAATCGATAATCAAAGAAATTCTTCCCCAAACACAACCTGTAGGAGTCTGTGTCTTTTTGGACATAGTTATATGTCTATCTGTCGATTGATGCTTCCGTGTATTTCGGAAGGAAATCGGAAAGGATATGATTCGTAATGTTCATGAAAGAATTAAAGATAATTGAAAGGAACATGTCACAATGAGGAAAGGGGTAGTGGTGATGCATGGTGTAAGGGTGCAGGGGTCGTTGGGTAAGTGGGCATTAGCAGATGAGGGGTGGAGGGTCAGGAGTAACATACGGGCTCGTTCGTGTGGGGCACACATTACCCTTATTGGTCACTGTCTAAGCTGCAAAGTCCGCACGTTTAATGGCCTGGTTTGTTGACATAATGGTAGCATATATTTTCATTGTTTCCCGACGTACCGGAAGCAATTTACACTGTAGGACAAATCACGATGTACACGAATATACGAACGGCACGCACGCGAGGGTCTTCCGAATGGTTTCTGACATGCAACGACTTTGATTTAACATGCGATCATTGCATACAAAAAAAATCTTGCGTACGGATAACCATTTATTTTCAAACACTTATACGTCTCGATATAGGAACACGTGATATGTGGGTTTATGGTGTAGTTCAATGCTGTATCGAAGCGGGGTAAAGTCAGTGGTAAATACACAGTTCATTACATACGGGGGTTGGATGGACTTTCTCTCGTTCGCTTGCTTTTTCTCAGGCCCTTAATGGTTTCGCACACAGTGACTAAGGGGTGTCCCTTTCTGTGGTTCTAGTCTAATACAAGTCTCACTGCACGTTCAATCCGTGATCATCTCCCCATTTAAAATAGTATCTTGGATGGTCTGATACCGCAGTTGATTGCGCAATCGCCATTCAACAAGACGGCCGGGGTTCGAATCCCTGATCGGACTTGACAAAGTATGGAGTCACCTGCCCTACAACATGGGTACTCCGATTTCCTCCCACATATAGCCCCTCTGTGCGCTTCTACCCGGGCCAACAAGATTGATCAATATAAGATGGAATAACTGTTTCCAAATTTGCTGTAAACTAAATTGAGTTTATCTTGTCCTCATATGGTTGCAGCCGCACGCTCCATTTCCGGTGGGAACCGCGGTGGCCAAGTGGTTAAGGTGTCTGACAATCTGCTACCACCACTGGGTCGCGAGTTCGAGACATGCGTGGTGCAGTCTCCAGGTACTGGCCACAGGTCGGTGGTTTTTCTCTGGGAACTCCGGCTTTCCTCCACCACGTAAAACCTGGCGCGTCCTTAAATGACCATAGCTTTTAATAAGACATAAAACACAAACAGACCAAGCCAAACCATTTACGGTACCCTTCTAGCCTGGAGTAGGAGCTCCTATGGCCCCTGTCTAGCACGGCCCGTTGAAGGGGCTGGGATGGCAAGCCGCTGTGGTCCCCTGACCCGCGATGCCCTAGTTTTATAGCTTTTCATCGCGTCCCCATTATCAGTAACACAGCGACATTAATACACACATCAATTCAAAAAATACAATACCATCTTGACAGCTTCGGTTTTCTTAATTAAATGAAAATTATTTTAATTCTAGCTTCGTATGGACAAGACTTGCTAAATTACAAACACACAAGAATGTATCATGTTTCTTCATGGCATGTTATCCTCAAAGTCCTAGCATTGCGTCTTTGCAGCTGGGGTACTCTCGATGTATGCGTTATGTCAAGGGGGTTTCCTTTTTTACCGTGTATATTCGGGTAGATAATTATGGCCTTGCGGAGGAATCTGATGTTCCCTCAACAAATTCCCACGTAGGCTGGCTTCGGAGGAGTCAATTCAGTTCACAGAGGAGGTTTGGTCTTCACTTTGTAAAACACATTAGATGCTTTATTTACTTAAGTATTCGGAGTGTCTGTGACAGCTAATTTGTAACTCATTAAATTGTTTAAATTTAGTATCGAAGTTCATCCAGGTGACTTCAAGGACAAACCAGACACCTAGAAGGTCTTTGTCGGGGGCTGGGTGATTAATGGGTCCGTTAGGGGTCGGGAGGAGAATTAAACTTTACCGATAAAACCCGTTTCTAAGTTTAACTATCAGCCTATATATACCTCAGGTGCTATACGTCATCTGTGGATGTGGTTGTATATCTTACGCTCACCTGTCTCCTAACATTCCATGCTATATATTTTGTCTTGTTGTTTTCTCAAACCCATGCCAACGAAAATACGAAGCGCAGAAATAAACCTAATATTGCTATCTATGAAAGCGATCTGATGGCCTCAACCTTGACACTCCCGAATCGATAATGTCTGGGGCAATAAAACGTTTGAATTCTTAAAAAACAAACAAACAAACAAATATATTCTGAAGATAGGCAGGTTGTGGAATAAAAGTATCAGAGAGAACAACTTCAGAATGGGCCGTAAACGGTCTTTTCACACAAATACGTACATGGATAGAATACTTTTTTCAATTTCTGCATGCGTTGACGCCAGAATTTAAAAAATAATCGAAAGTTTTTCGAATTGACGCCATAGTATGGCTTTTCTTTTTAGTTCGGCACCCTTTCTAGAATGAAAAGATAGTGTTGGATTTTCCTGACCCTTTCAGTATTGATGTGTCTGTCAGTCAATTCCGCATTCCATCTATCCTCGTATAAACTCCATTCCGCGCTCCGTTCCGTATTAATAAGCCGAGTCTACATTTCCCCAGGACCGTAGACTGTTTCGATGTCTGGTTAAATTCATAATTCTTAATCGTGGACAACAAGTCTAACAAAATGTATTTTAGTCGATTGATTTATTTTTCTGATGTTTCTGTTACGAAAGAATGCAATTAATTTTAACTCATTATATAGGATTTTGAAACTATGATATAGCACTGTATGGTGTTATAATGGTTTATAGAATTTACCACGAAAGTGCCGGAAGAGAAACGTATTGTTGCTATCTTTCATCTTTTCTCTGGCAGTGAGAGCGAAATGGTGTAGTATATTCAATTAAAACAAAGCGAAAACGATGACAATAAAATCAATAACCGTCGCCAATTCTATATTTCGGTAATTTCCGCCAGACTTCGATAATAAAACCGATCACTGTCGGAAATTGCCGAAAGGTGTACCACCTTGCACACGTACATAAATTGTTTGTTTGTGGTATGAAGTCCACGCAACAGCCTAGGTAATATGCGGACGGCTGCCTAACGAGACACTGCCGAAAAAAGAAAGTAGATAGGAAAGAAAGAAAATAGACAGGAAAGATAAAATGTTGGTCCATGTTCTCCCAGTAGAACACACTGAAGAAAACTCCCGATTCTACAGGGACTCCTATAAGGAATACGTGTGAAGATCCATGTCACTTCCGCGTTGCAGGGTAATGTTACAGTGTTCGTGTAACCGTATTGCATGAACACATGCTGAGTTTCGTGGAAGGGAAAAAAATGCTAGTCACAGTTTAGCTAGTGAAGAAAAGTGCAAAGCATGAGGCCATATAGCATCCGGGAAAACGTGACGTCACAACATCTACCTACACATTTCAGATTTTCCCATGCTGTCAAAGTTCGACACCTGAATCACAAAGTCAGCTCGATCATATTTCATGTTTTCATCTCAGATTTTATATACATCAATTTGCATATATAGCGGGATGAAATTTGTAACAAAAATAATTGGAGTGTAAAACTACCGTTGTCACCAGGTACTAGACGCTGTTGGAACCTGATGCCTGTATATATACGGCGCGTTCATTTTGTAATATGAGAGTTTATATACTTGCTGTATTTGCGTGTATGTAGATATATATATGTAAATGATTTCTGTTTCAAACTGTTTGTTTGTGTTTCACGTCCCCTTGAAACCTATAGTCTTTTAAGTTTTGGTGGTGCGCGTGGAGGAAAGCCGGAGTACCCAGAGAAATAGCCCACGGACCTTTAACCCTTTCAACCCTATGTAACTTTAGTAAAATCTACCATACATTGATATGGATGAGTCCATTATGGTCCAAAGTGGTGAAAGGGTTACGTTTCGGCCAGTACCTGGAGTACCTGCCCCACGTAGTCCTCGAAACCCAGTGGCGGAGGGCTGGTGATCGTAGACGGTCAGACGCCGTGTATAACCACTGTGCCACCGCGGCCCCCTGTTTACAAATGTAATACAATAGTTTATGACATTTTCATTGTGCGTACGCATATATGAAAATTATATACGTTTCTCATATTAAGTCTATCCTGTATCTGCGTAGTGTATGAAGCGACGTTGTCAGCATCAATATTGCATCGTACACCAAAGAGAAAGACTGACATTAAAGACATCTCACAACAGAACTGGGAATTCTTTGTTTTTAAGGCGAGAGGAATATATATTTCCCGTTTACGTTTAACGTGTGTTTCTGTCTGATTGTGTCCCATGGCACTCGTCATAAACCAATAATGAAGTGGTGCCGTAGTTTCGTATAAGTGTTTGGTTCATTATGTTCGCCTCCGAATTGTTCGTTATTGCCAAGTCAGCGAGGCATATTACCACCATGATACGGCCGATATACACCCCAGATCCCCATCTGTTTAGTTTGACCTTTGATGATGTCATTCCCACTTGCCTGGTTATAAAAACATTAGAAACACCACGCCTGGAGCGTGTTTGGGTATATATATATATATATATATCCATTTTATGTAACCAGCTAGCAATTTTTCTATTTTCCAGATGCCCAATTTCTCTTGTCTTGACTTCTATTTGAGTAACACATGCATGAGGGTGTTTCACGCCAACTCAATTGCCTGTATGCTTCGTCAATTTCAGTAGAACAAGGCAGAAAAATTAGCAGCAAACCTTGTCACTCTGCTTTGCAATTTTACGCGCACCTATATATAGTTGATAAAGCGAATTACACAACAACGAAAGGATGAGGTTAGCGTCAATGTGGTGCCACTCGTTGAAGAGAAAAACTCACAAAATACCATCGATTTTCAGATAAATAAAAAAAACGACTGCGCCTTATAACTGGAGATTCATTGTGGATATTTCCGGAATTATCCATGTCGTACGTGCCGATATTAGATAGAAGGCACCATTTCCGGCACGTCCCGAGGACAGGTTACGCGTGTCAATAATGCGATAATAAACGGATCTCCTGTTGTGTAACTGTTAAATGGTGTGTTGTATTATTTCATAAGTCAATTTTCATACTTTATGTAACTAATAGGATTTCTGATTAGATTACGAAAAATTTGATATACTATTTATTCTTTTTCTCACTTCCGACATTCTTGTTAGGGATAATCCTTAGTAAGCACTCGCGTATGACAATTGGATTATAGTAATAACTCTACTCATGCAACACCTGGGCGTCTAAAATTAAGACCTTTTTAAGAACCCATGGTATTTAGGGCTATATTTATTGTAAAAGTGATTGATTTCGTATGAAATGCTAATGGACCTTCTCTGTATAATTATTCGGCTACTGAACAAAATGCCTTTGATTATCTCTATCTAATCTTTATTAATAGGGCTTTTCAAATGAATCAGATATAATTCAAAGTCATTATCTTCTCAGAGGGCGCCGTTTATTATCCACAATTTATCGAGTTCATTTGTTAGACGTTTGAACAAACACTTTTTATTTGCCGCATTGTTTCCCGCTCAGACCGGAAGTAGCGTTGCTGTGGTTCTTTGCGGCCCGCCGGACACCTGTCAGACACCTTGTACATTTGCCAGGCTCTTTATTCCGCGTCATTGCGCCATTGTACACAAACACAACGCCTGTTAACTCTCATTCTAAATAATCAAATTGAAGACTTGTCCAGAATTAGAAATGAAGCTTTTGACCAGCTTGCTGGTTACCGGTCGATGAAACACCCCCGCTGGGTAACCATACGCCTGACCTGCCCGATCTGCTTTTCATTCACTCTTTAAATTTCATTTCTTCATTTAAAGATATTTAGAATAGCTTTTTATATTCTATGGAAAATACATTTTGTTCATTGGTGTTGATTTGTTTTCGTCCCCTCTCCCTCCCTTTCCCCCGCTGGTAATTGTTCAGTTTATGCCAGATATCACTGACGGTTCCTCCCCCTTTCGACAAATTAACAATATCTCAATCCCCGCGTCTCAATCCGGAATTGACAAAGAAATGCTACGGAGCAATTTTAATTAGAATATCCCGATTCATTCCGGACGCTTCATTTAACTATCAATTAATTTAGTAGGATGAAAGGTTGCTTTAATCAAAATGAATAATGAATTGTAGATCTTGCCCGGGTTCATGAAATTGAAAATCGTCGATGTTTTTAACGACCACATTTCAATATGAATAAATGCATTTGAGGTAACATTCGAGAACGATTATTACTTGGGAGCCATGTAATTATGTGACGCGAGAGAGAATCACCGAAGAAGTAAGTATACGGTAGTGAACTTGTTTACTCCGCGTGGCCGTGTCATTATGCTCAATGCTAGAGAAATTCGCTGTTTACACGAACCTCGTAAATGCACAAACTGCTTATTTCTTAAAGGTCGTCGAAGCGCAGTTGCAGGTTTACATTTTGTATACGGGGCTGATTTCTGCTTAATCGTGTACAAGTGTAGAGTTCATAGCACAGTGTACAAGTATTAGTTAATATTTACGTGTCATTTACGTTTTGAAGATTTCAGCACCTGTATGTGGATATAAGTGTTGTGTGCTTACCTGCTCGTTACAACACCTGTATAAAAATATAAGTATCTTATGCTTACCCGTTAATACAAATATGAAAACCGGAGTTTACCTGAAAACAGGTATGCAATATGACGTAACACAATTATACAGATAGTTTTTCTAACTTTTACTCAGGGGCCGTTGTCAAGCGGTGGTCATATTTTTCGAGGCGTTTATCATTAGCATACCTTACATTGTTACCTATTGTTAAACGTAATACCTGTCGAATACCTACATAAATACTGAAAAATACCTGTGGTACACTTCAGGTTTCTCACTTGTATATCATTTCCAGGTATGTAATTTTGACCATTACGAGCCTGTTTTCTTGGTCAGTGCTATTGTCCGGGGTGGCCAGTCTTACACCCTATTCGTTTAGCATGTCAATTAGTGCTACCTGTACAGGTAATAATTATTTTGATTTGAAGGTGACCCAATCTAATGATTATCTCTGATCGCCCGGGCGATATTGGCGCTCTATTGTAATGGTCAAATTAGACTGGACATGTCTGTGTCGTAATGCAAACCTTCACGCTTCATCGGACGGTCAAGAATAACAGGTTTTTGGCCGTTTTTGTTCTCGAAGGAGCTTGCGGCCGGTTTTGGCCAAACTCGACCAGTGACATAGGTAAGACTGACCGCCCCCTTGGTGACATCCGTGCCAGGTCAAATTTTACTTACAATACAGTCCTCATAATCTAAACAACCTCACACAATTACTGGCTAAAGTGAAAGTAAGCACGGAAACCATTTTTATTGTCATAGAAAACACTGGACATCTGACCACATCTTAGGTCATTACTATCACGTAATCCACTCTCGGACACTCGGACAGAGGTAAGCTGAGTTTGTATTCTCTATTTTTGCTATACTTTCGATGAATTTTATTAAGTTTTACATATTTCTGAATCTGTTAACTGTTAAACTATGAACATTAATCATTTACAATTAAGGGCATATGCTGGTCAAAGGTTTCGACCGTGATCGTATCATTTGTATGCGTTATTCAAAGAAGATTCTCGTCTTTGAATCACGTAGATTATTTCTGAAAGTACACAAGGAGCAGCCCGCATATCACAGGCAATGACAAGTAAAGAAATGCCAATTCATCATTTGACGTAACTCACTGGTACCAGAGAAACGATGCTTGCTTTGTTTCGATGTTTAACACTGTTTTATTTTCACCGCTAATTTGATAAGAACCCGGCCATTCTAAAGATAATTCTCTGTACCGAATATAAGAAGTGAAAATCTTACGAGAAACCCTCATAACTTTTCCAGGTTTTACGTATGATTGCAAAATTGTTGCTAATTTACGTTCGCGTTAAAAAAAACTACACAAGCTTTCGGCAGTATACGAAACCGTCAAAGCGTGAACATGGATCCCAATTTCATGAGACGATGCAAAATATGACAAATTCGGAAGAAAACTGTTGATCATTGAGCAGTTTGTTGAATGTGGGATCTTTGAAGATGCATGAACATGTTTAAAACCCCATTACGTTCTAACAATAAGCGTTTGACCTGTAGTGAAGGGTCAAGAATACTGCGTTGACAAGTGTCAAACGTTTTGTATTCTCGATATTGAAACGTCATGTTGTAATTAAATCGAATTCAGGCCTTTGAAGATAAAAACAACAAATGTCGAAAGATTGGTCTGGTTATGGTCCCATAAGCCTTATTTTAATATTCATAACAGGAAATGTTTATAACAAAAATCGAGAAACCATAGACATAAGTTCATTATTTAGTCATTTCCCTAATTGCCCATGAATTCCGGTATTTGCCTATCTCCAATCGGTCTGAAAGGGGCCATGACAGGCCCTTTATACCTCGATCACATGTAAACACGTGCACTGACCCCTAGCCTCATTAATGCGTGATTACGGCCCGGTAACACTTGACGACCGTACCACTAACACGTACACCCATTAATCAACCGTATGTCATTGACGTTTTGTGTCTTGACGTCCCCCCAAAATCCTCTCCATCACATACGGATTTGTAGAGGAGGGGCAGAAAGGGACAGATTGGGGTGGTGGGGGAACTGTCAGTTTGTCCACCCTTTCTTTTGTAAGGACACTCGTGGCTACCGTGCTGCCACGCTCACTTTCACACAGCACCAGATCAGACGTATGACAGCCCTTACAATACACTACACTACAATACCTACCCACTCAAAACCACCTGTCAGCTCGAATCCATGTATAAATAGGACAGAAAGTCATCTAAATTAAATCGAAAGTAAGAAGGGAAAAAAATCTTCTAATTAATAAGACTCTAAATTAATACCTCCCAGGGTCATGACAACGTATGGTTTAATCCTGTCTGTTCTTCGTTTCTCAATAGAGGGAATTGTTAAGGATTTACTCAACGTCAT
The DNA here is from genome assembly GCA_032359455.1 of Chlamys rubida. Taxonomy (NCBI): domain Eukaryota; kingdom Metazoa; phylum Mollusca; class Bivalvia; order Pectinida; family Pectinidae; genus Chlamys; species Chlamys rubida. The sequence continues at coordinate 28,166 of JAUMHH010158905.1, read as the reverse complement.
GAAACCATAGCTAGAACGCTTTCTAATAAGAAACCATAACGTGCTGTCGGTGTTATAAAGACTCTTGAAAAGACAGGATAAACAAATATCCGGACAGAATCAAAATCTTACCCGGAACATGTATTGAACCATGTATGTAAATCTTAATTGACTTCCTATACGAATAACCTTGATAACCCATGCCGCAATCTTCGGTTAACGTTCGTTATTCTCTAGAGTTTTCCCACATAAATCCTTGTCAGTGGTTCCAGTCGTTATGTATTATGGAGTCTCTCTGTATCCCACACATCACTGTCGTATACATTAATTACATTTTATTGATGGTCGTTCAAATCTGAATAATTTACACGTGGGATATACAGAGGGCATGGACCAGACAAGGTGTACGTTCGGCCTTAGACATTTTGGCTGCACGGTTCAAAGAAGCTGCTATATCGTATACTCTTAGCAATCGACTATTACTGTGTTAAAAATGAATGTTTTAAAGCAAGTGTCGACAAGATGTGAAGTTGTGTATATCCTGAATGTTCAGAAAAATTGTTTAAATTTGTATGTCAGATTATCTTCTGGTGTTTGGAATTTGAAAAGAACCAGACTAGCTACATATATAGCATGGGTCTAGAGTTTTACAGATTTTCTTTAGATGTTGCCGTTTAGATGTGCTGTTTAGATGTGCTGTTTGGGGGATGAAAGAAGTGTGTGGTATGTTGAAATATCTATAAAATGCATAATTACTGAGTGACCGGACAACATTTAACATCTACCAATCACATGACTAGGTTGTTAATATTGCGTTGTTGGGGCGCGTTCGGTCAGAACCGATCACAAGTTCACTTTGTAGTGATTGCGTGGTTGGGGCGCGTTCGACCATATTTTGGTACGATCTCGCTTTGAGTAGATGGAGTTGCTGGTGTTGAATTACTTTGTCTGAGACTTTCATCCACGGTCTTAAAAAGGAAGAAGCCGTTTATCTTAGAAAGGCTGTTATTGAAATGATAGCGTGTCGGCGTTGATATAAGTAAGGTGTTTCAACGCTAATAATGGGAGTAAAACACACTTTCGAGAAAGTCGGCACTTTTCCTTAAAAAGGGTTGATACCAGTTTGTTGAGTGATCCAAGGAAATAAGTAAAATTGTTTTAGGATATAGTCCCTGGAGATTTAGATTTCCCGGATCTCTTTGGTTGTAGACCATAATGTAACCTTATAATTCTAGCACCATCTTTCCACACTTATCGACTCCTTTTACCCACAGCATTGTCAGCTTGACGAAGCAGAACTGTGATTAAATAAAAAATCAGAAAGATGTCATTAAATCGAATTCGATAATTTTAATTTAACAAAATACAGAATAATGTCACTGTCGTAAACAAGACCTAGATTAGATATGATGTATACGATATCGGGTCATAGTGTTTGTGAAATATTAAGAAATTACAATATGAAGTTTACCAATATCAAGTCTTGGACGCAGTATATGATGTATACCGGTCCTACGAGACACTAGCCGTAGACCCATAACAGACTCTGAAGTACACAGAGCGCCCCGACTCCCGTGAAAATAATTTCAAAACAAGCAAATCTAGAGAGGGAAATTGAAAAGGAATTGAATTTCATGTTTTTTGTCTACTGTCACAATAAATTTACTTCAGCAATCGATTCACACGCGACCATGCAACATACACGTATTAATGTTGGTATGTATGGCGCGTGTCGGAGCCTCGTATGTCTTGCTGTCACTGTATACACTCGGACGTAATATGTAATAGGTACAGTTTGAACGGCTCTAAAAGGTTCTCAGAAAGCCGTAGAAGTGGAATCAAGATTTCAAATATATAGAGCAAGAAACTAACTTTTGGGTTTCATAAAGACGGACCATTTATCAGTTGGTAAGTGAAATGACTGCAATAAGTAAAGAAGTATTAGAGGCGTTTACCAACCTAACATGTCGAAGACCCGTGAATTGCATGTACAGTATACATACACAGGCAGTACTTTTAATGTGTTTTTCGACACACACCAATATGGCCAAAAAAGGTTACCGTTGGAATTGTATTTGTTTCCGAACATTACAGATTGGTTGTGAGCTGTGTTTCGGTAAGGAGACTTGCGATTTACGGTCACTTCAAGAAAACCTACACTGATTCCCCAAATATAGACCTTTCGCACACGCTGCAATTTTCCCTTTTTGGAGCATTCCTTCCGTTCCCTTGTTGGATTAACCGGCAATTAGTGTGTGAATGGCGTCATTATTTCGGTGTTTGCGTGCGAGCGTGACTCCACAGCGAAGGAATAACATCCTAAACATGTACATTGTTACGGAATAATCAGTTAAAATCACAAACCTTCTTTTTTTTGGTCTAAAAAGTCCCGCTTTTCTGATCGTTACCAAGTTTAATCTCCTACCGTCAGACGATAGCGGATAATCATGTCAATTAAGTACGAAAGAAAATAGACGATTTTCAGGTAAATACCTAAATAACTGTCAATTAAATACTTTGTATAAATGACGCCGTTCACCGTGAGTACTTAATTGTTCGGAGTATCGTCGGAGTTACGTGAAGTTAGGATAACTCAACTCCCTATACTTTTAATGGGATCCGCTAAATTACAGAATAAATAAAGTCGTAATATTTCATTCAGCAGTTTAACTTCTTGTAACCGTTCTTTTCCCCGTTACATAACATATAGAAAAAACAAACTTTGAGTGCTATTGCAGGTTTTGTGAATTTCACAATTAACGGTAAGTCATATTATTTAAAAGGATCGATTGTTTGGTGTGAACGCCACTAAACGTTTCTTCATACCCCTCTGAATTACAAAATAAACTGACCACCAACACTTTTATCTGATAATACTAAGTAAAAATACACTTGACGTGTTTCTGAGGAGTACAATATCAAAAGAAGCTAGCTGGAGAATAGAAGGAAAACTGTCTAGCGATAGTTTCGGTAATGTGAGTTGAGGAGATAAACCTGAGCATTACGTCCTGACGGCGACCGATAAACCAATACAACACAATGCCGGAACGGACACCGCAACATCCTCTCCGGGTAATTGTCACGCGCCATGGTGTGTGATCGGACCACAAACACACTGGTCAAGTTCCGTAATAGGGCCTGGGATCATTTCACTATTCTTATGTGGTCATTTCCGGTCACCCCGCCCCTTCCATCACCGTCTAAACCTATATATGAGCGAGCCAATACCCTCATCTTAAAAGTCATGTTATGGTCATATTTGAGGCCTCTATATAGTACCGGGACTGACGCACAAGTTCTTAATACCGGAAATTATCCAATAGTAAAAACGGAAATGACTAAAATTTTGGCAGACAAATGTCTATAAAAATACATAAAATATCATTCTCGGATCGAAAAAATAAGCAGATGTTTTTGTTAGGTCGATATTTTGTGAATTATAGTATCACAGCAACCTCATAACACACACACAAAAAGTCATTTGTAGAAAAAAATGGGATTACGTTTACTCCACACTCGAGATGTTATTTATCAGTTTATTACTCTGGCGCGAACAAAAGGGGTCCGTTATGTACGATATCAAACTGTATACATGTTTACGCCGTCTTGAGCATGTTTCGAATCTCTTTAGAATCGGTATCGAACCCGGCCTAATGAATCGGAAGGGGTTATTGGGCCGTCAACAACTACTTAACACTTCGCTATAGACTATGCTCTAAAGAATGAATAATATCAGCTCCACACTTTATCAATAAGTCGTATTCAACATTAAATTCCCTGTCCGACGATAGCCTATGGACCCGTGGTCGGTTATTGATTGTCAGGTTTTGTATACGTCTTACAAACATTAACACGATGAAGATTTGCATGGGCCGTCCCTTACGCGCTTGACTTTGTGACGGGTTCGTTTAATAGTCATAAAAGTGTATGTCTTAGACAATTCAGACGGCTTGCACTGCGAGACATCATCGATCGGTATTTTCCACCCCGATACCCTTATTAAAATGGCGTGAATTTGTATATAGCGAGGCTGTGTCTCGCGACGGGCGCGTTCGAAGAGTTGCGATCTTTTCGTAAGCACACGAACATAAAAAGGGGGAATCTATTGCTTTAGAATGCGTTAGTTCACTTAAAAGTATTGAATGTCTCCCTTATCACGGCACGGCCTGTAATAATATCTTAAGACCTACTTCCTCTCTGGGGATTTGAAGGCGCATGACAATTTGAGGTGCAAACCGTTTTAACACGGCAAGATACACTAGGCATATTGTAAACGGATATATGTCATTCCTTTTACCATTGTCTGGAAGCTGTCTCCATGTGACCTTGATCAAGCTTTATAAATTGCCTTGCCTTTTTAACAGTTTTACACAGATCTTTCGATATAGTTTAGTCCAGGTGTGGGAAAAAATTGAGGAACATGGTGAAAATACATGATTTTTAAAGAAAATTCTCAGATTGGGGGGTTTCTTGAAGCCTCAAAAAAAAACCTGGATCCACCACTGATAAGTAACGGGAAACGTCGTTATACTGCCACCAAGTGCAGAGAAATAAAAATGGCGTCAATTGAAACATTGAAGGAGACATATGAGAAAGAATTGTAAAGAAAACAATGGGAAAGGGGTTTTCTAAATGATGTTGGCGGTAAAGGAGATGGTAGATAAGCGAGGGGCATTATAGAGTGTTATGTCAGGCAAACGCAAGTATTACAAATTATTCTGGTGCGTTTAAGTCTAGTTTATGCGTTATTGATTTGAATAACAGAATTTATGTCGTTAAAAAGAGGGTTGTCAAGTGATTCATGGAGGTTGAAGTATACAGGAATTGTAAAGAAAAAAATTAGAAAGGGATTTGAAAATAGTGTTGGTGGTGGGCGAGGTAACAGATAAACGAGGGGCATTATAGAGTGTTATACAAAGCAACGTAAGTATTGGAAGTTGTTCTTGTACTCTCATGTCTAATTATACAATAGTTTTACTTGTACGCAAAAACTGCTTTGGAAAAATATACAAAATGACATTATGCGTAGGATGTAACTGGCATGTCTGTCTTCAAGGACGTTGGTGTGAAATTTGTCGCAGACAACTGTTTACATATCGTTTTTACTGCTGTTGTATTCAAATGAAAACTAATGACACTACACTCAAGAAAATTTCATTTTTGTAGTTCAGACTAATCAGGTAACATTACAAGAATACATATCTTCCTAGACATTGTGTGTCATTCTATTCCTTTAAACGCTTTAAATCTATAGTTTTCTGGTGTTTTACAAGCGCCTTTCTCACTTCTTTAACTGCACCCGGAAGCCACACTTCCCAATAAGTCGTCCAATACATCATAGTTTCAGGTCGGAGTCAATTTGACCCACTGTTTGTCTTGAAGTCTCGTAAAAAACCAATAAAGTAGATTTTCGGAAGGCTCTAAGTTGTCCAAATTGGCACGTCTAAGGAAAGAACAGATCATTACGTATTTTTCTGGGCACCTGCGTCAGACTATGGCTTTCGGCAATGGTTTCAGTGGAAAAGGTTTCACTCTTATCTCAAATCTTTAATGAAACCCAATGAAAGCGAAATTGGCGAAGATTAAAAGTGAATGCCTTTGTGTTTGCACAGCTAATACCCCATGTCGCTATCTGAGTGGAAATGCTTCTAATCGAAAACTAGATGTCTATTTCTGAGGCCTATCTTTAATTATCTACCCTTCGACACCCAACAAGTGTGTCCTGTTGGTAGTGTTATAAATGATACGTGATATATATACACGGTGTCAGCTGATTAACTTTAAAGGAGGATCTTTTAAGTTAGTAACCCCCGGGACGACGTTGTCAACATATCCCCGACCGCACGTGACTGTGATCCCCTCGTAAATCCACCCGGAAAGTTCGTGATAGGGACCCCGGACACCCGTTGCCGGAACACAAGTAAAGGCACACCAGTAAATCTCCCCTTCAGGATAACATTGTACTAGATTTTTCATCAAATCCCCCTGCATCAAAGCCTTTTAACATCGTTATGCTACAGATATGTGAAAACTCCCGCTAATATCTTATATTAAAGTCTCTGGGGTCAAAGTTTAGTCTAGTCCCTAAACCACACACAAACTAGTCCCGTAATGTTCGCTTCCGCTGAATAAAACGGAACTTTAAAAAGGCCAGTTTGTTCCCCTCCATACATAATATTTATCTCGATATGATAGTTATTATATATGCCATCAATACAATAAGGCCATACAAGGGCATGCGGTAGTATTGATCGCCCACCAACGTAATTAGGTCATAAAAAAGAACGGAATCTAGACAATTCTGTTCAAGCACAAGTTTAGTTATTTTAGTCAGCAACGACGTTGCAAGGTCACAGGTTCATTGAAGTTACTCTTCAATAAAAAATAATTTTCATACTCGTCAACGAAGTCACGAAGTCATTAATCTGTAGTCCACTAAAGATGCAATGAACTCACCAACGAGGTTTCAAGATAAAAAAAGAGTCTTGCTAGATACCTCCCTCTTCCTCCAAATAAAACCTTAGCTATAAATCTAATTATCGAGGAAGACTCGCCAAGGTCAAAAGGTTAGTCTCAACCACGGAATTAACTCTCAACAGGGAGAATTATAGAAACAAATGTTTGTCCAAAATACTTCTTGACTTCTTAAGGAGGAGCAAACCCATTAACACAAACAGACAGAATAAATTATCCCCTCGTTTTCGAAAACAAACAACTCGAAGATGAATATCTTAGCGGTTTGTTTGCCAAGCCATTAGGTACGTCTGGCGGTCGTTGGTTAGCCACCGGATGGCTTGGCAGTGGTCATCAGCTACTGAACATGTCGTAAAGTGGAAAGTAGATAATCAGTCTATTGATTGACCGTATTATGACACCCTACACTCGACGATTAGTGTACTTTACGTAACTGATGGGGGATCGTTCTTACTAATGACCCTCCTAACGGCGATTAGAGAAGACTCTTACCGTCTTGGCATTTACTGCCCCAGCGCGAACAGTACAGTTCAGTCTGCGGTCGGTGTAGTATGGTACATTGTTCGAATAAAGATGTCGACTGTTTCACTGTGTCTTCGACAATCGATAAGTTTGATACGGCGAGTTCTTAAGGAAATACCTGTATGTGACGAATCCTTGGACTAGATTTACATGAAGCGACACCCCTTGTCTACCATAACCCGAATTCATCGCCCTATTTTGTCCAATAATCTACCACCTTACTTTTTGCCCGAGTTCATTATTTTACGGGGAAAAAATCGCCGTAATTCGTCTTAACTGCAGTTCATTTTTCACTCAGCTGCATTTGCACAGTTTATTTTAAATGAACTCTTTAAAATATATATATATATATTCAGAAACAGGCAGGTGGAACCAGATTAGACTGGTCAATTATTTTAATGGTCCATCACCAGTATATTTTCATTGAATCTTCCTGACGGGGGAAGTCAGGGTTGCGTCATTAAGCCGTGCTCTTTAGTTTTTTTCTTTCCGTTCACTTGCCTGAAAGGGGTGTTTCAGTACGTCAAGTCTCTGACTATTTTTTTCTTTCCGTTGGTCAAAGGAAATGCTGCTTCGGTACACAGCGCCTCTTAGCATTTCTTTTTTCGCTCTCCTGTTGGGAGATGTCAGGGTTGCTTCGGAACGCTACACATCTCTTTTAGGTAGCGATGCACTCTTGTCGACCGCGCGTAACACGTCAACGTCAAGACGACCGTTTGAAGTGTGATGATTTTTTTTCATGTTTTGATGAAAATCTGTTGTTTTTACGAAATCTATTAGCAGCATAAAATGGAAATTACTGAAGAGCTAGTTTTTTCAAATTTTAATTGATTTGTTGGATTCAGAGTGCAACACAATGATAATCTTATTTGTAATCTTGTCCCTCTTGATTAGAAAGGGAACAATCTCATTTAAAAGGTTCACAGACTTCCATGGGGGGCTCCATTTTCCGTAATGAGAAAATATGCGCTTAATAAATTGTAACTGTGGAAAAAAAACCGGAAGCTTCGTCAAATCGGATGAAAACTATCTGGAATCCTACAATAAAGCCACAAATAATCCGGACAATGGTGTTCGGATAAGGAATCTTACAATCTGGAAATCAGTTATCGGAATCCAAATATCCGGACATAAATTACTTGTATACTAAGAGTCGAGCATTAATGTATGTATTCATTTCGTCCATTAAGTTTTAATTACTTGTTCGGAACAGGAAGACTACGGAAATCCGTTTTTTTTAATCAATGATTACCATGAAGGGTTCACCTCGTCTAAAGAGATCCTTCAACTGTTAGTTCAGTTTAACAAGCGAACATATGATATGACGTCAGGGGTTAGAAGGGTCACGGCGTACCGGAGAATGTAACTAATTAAAAGTTTTTTCTCTCTCAATAAACGGATATATATCTCGAAAGGATTGTGCAAATTATCTGATGATATATGCTGTCTTTACAAAATATCAGGTTTTGATTTCCTAAGTTCGTGCAAGGAATTAGAAGTCCGTGGTTCGTGTGTATCAATTGTATCACGGACTTAGATAATTCCGTGATTGTATATATAAATGGGTCGCTGGATGCTTGTGCTGTTTGTAGCTAAATATACAGATGTTTACTATTTACAGAACACCATGGGAGGTAGGAAGGTGTGGCGTGTCTTTGTTAGGTACAACAATTCGTTAGCCCCCGACAAAGGGTGTTGACCTACATTTTCCTAAAATAAAGGCAAGTGGCTCGGTGCGACTGATTAGGGCGAGAGATTCCATTCAGCCTGTCACCTAGGAGAGGCGAGTTTCGTTTCCTGACATCTGATTCCTGTCAACAGAGGGATACGATTTCGTGTATAGAAATATACACGACTCAGGTTTATATTTCTTGCTCTGTTAAAATGTTGTCATGGGATAATTGATGACATTGAATTATATATAATTTAATCGATTAAATGCAGAAAAAAATTCTTTGTTGAAATGGATATGGGTATCTTCTGACGAATATTACGACGTTTTGGAGAAAATCTCGTAAAAGGATTGAACGGATGAATTACTCGCGCCATAAAGTTTTTTTTTTTTCAAAATAGAGTCTAATGGAAGCACACGTATGAGCCAGACTCCTGTCATTATATTAAAGGGTATACGACTGGCGGTCGTCCGTCAGTCATTTCCGTTATCTTTCCGACACCCACCCACATGCCAAAGCAGTACAAAAATGGCCTAGAAATGGAAAATTAATCACTTAAATTGGAAATAAGAATACCACAGGTTAAGTGACAGGCAGGAGTTCGTGTTTCTCAGGTACGTGGTGAAGGTTAGGCTATCGGATCAGATCTCTTCACAAACCGGGGGGTCAGGCCCGACGATAATCGGACAACAAATGGGCCATTTGTTTGTAGATTTTGACAAACACGTCAACTGAAGAAGGAAAGTTTTTCTTTTAATCTGTGTCGTGCAAACGTCCCTATCATCACTCGGGAGTCGAGAAGCTATCCCACATTCGTACTGGGAGTTTGTACCCCCGTGGAGACCACGGTGTCCTTCTCTCAACATGAACGGACAAAACCCAACCGTACAGGTATTTTTTCTCACTCTCAAAAGTAAACACCACTTTAAAAAGAGGATTAGATTTGTACATTAAGGATATCTCACTTTTATTTGACAGTTAAATTCATTTTCGTTCAGACATGACGACCAAGTTGGGCGATAAAAGATCATCTAGTAATGCAATTTGCAAGGTCAAATTTAAGCCGGAAGGTTGTTTTATGGAGTTTGTGAATCCGAGCTTAAAACCAGGCAAGATTTTATGAAATATTGAAACAGGATGATGATTAAAAATCACATCATTTTATAAAGTACTATGAGAAAGTTTCTCCAAAGTACCGGTCTTCTTGCTAGAGGATTTAAAGTACTGAATTTGAATAGATTTGACAAAAATTTGATGATGATAATAAGTATGTATATAAGCTCGGGAAATAGGAAGTGTGTATTTTAAAATGTCTTTATAGTGTCACTGTTTTGTACAAAGACTTGAACATTTGTTTAAAAGATTGTAAATCTCTGTTGAGAGCCGTCAGAATCATATTTCTGTTCTTCGCGGAGCTTCAGGTTATTCACCTTCAAAACCTAGCTTATAAAAATAGAATGACGATTCTTTCTCATGTGACGATTGTGGGAACGAAATTCCTACGGGAAGAAAGCAAAACTCTTCAAACTTTAGTAAACTTTCTGGTTGTAAATATTTATGAACTGTAATCATGTTGTAACCAAGATAACACTCATATTTTGAGAAATAACATTTGAATGATCGAATTTCAATGACATGACGATTCGGTAAATTGTTCTGTGACCAGGTTTTAGATTTGTAGGTCCCTGGCTTGAATTTGGGACAGAACATCTCTGGTTTTAACTGTGGGGCCAGTGATAGGTATATAAATTGCATAGTCAATTTCAAATAATGCTGGATCAACATCGACCCTGGGGCAATACAGGTAATATACAATTACAATGATCTATGATGTCATTAACATAACCCCAGGGGGGCATTGTAATAAACTATGCCATACTTGACTGGCCACAGTCTGGTCAGTTTGGTCACCTCTGTATGTACATACACAAGCCACTGGACACTGGTAATTTTGGTCAGTCTGAAGGAGAAACCTTGACCACAGGTTACATACCTGTGACCAGGTATGTGGAATACCTGGTCAATTTGAAGGAGAATGGCTTGACCATTATAAAAAGCACCCTGCTGGGCTTTCACTAGCTGTTAGCACTTAAGAAAGTGGGACTTTGGTAAAAATCCTTTTTGACCTACTTGTTAAAAAAATTGGGGAAAAAACAAGCTACATGTAGAAATTTAAAAAAAAATCATGTGTTTTACAAAAAATAATTTCTCCTAAAAGGGGAAAAATATTTTATTTTGTTTAGAAAATATGATTTCTCTGTAAAAGAGAAACAGAATAAATGAAATGTTGTCTCTCCAGATACAGAGTGTCGACAACATCATCAAAGTTTATTCTAATTGTAAAAGTCCTGTTTATGAGTTGAAAAGGGCCTAAATATGAGATTTTAAAGATTTTTCAAAATTTTGAAAGCAATTTTAAAGTGATCTATAAAAAAATACATATATACATGGTAACAAAATGAGAAAAAGTAGGAGACACTGACAGGGATGCTTATAAGAGTATGGGTTAGACTTGAAATGTTAATTAGTTTAGACATTAAAGGTGATTGATATTTATCCTATAATTAATTACAAGTATTGTTTTATTGTATCAACTATTACAATGCAGCATAACTCACTATTAGCTCTGTTTATGAACTAAAATATACATATATTTCATACTTTTTATACTTATTTTTTCTTCTTTTGCGAAAAAAAAGAATAAATTGATACTTGTACATATATTTCTGGCAAAATAAAAAAAAAATGTACATTGTCATCTGTACATAAGTGGATTCCCACCACAGACTTCTGACTAAATCTGGATTCTGAAAACCAGCAAGGGAATGTCAGCTAATTGCAAGTACAGCAAACGAAATTAAAATCTTCAATATTTCATTATTTGAAAAACCAACAAAAACATGATTTGTTAAATTGTTAATGGACCAACAATGAAGTTTTAAACGGCTAGAGCTATATATACAGCTAGCAAAAAATACTACACCATGTATACAAGTTTGTACAATTTTATAAGGTAGCATGTTTTGAATGGGTTTATTCAGAAAGTAATTACAGTGGCTATGGACACCAACTGTTTTACCTGTGTTTTTGTTATCTTTGATGTTTACTTTGTATGTGTAGGGTGCTAATGACTGGCCTATGAAATATTTAGGTACTAATGGTGTAGTGG
>JAUMHH010158905.1:0-16339 GCA_032359455.1 Chlamys rubida | reverse complement strand
GGGTGGGGGGGGGTAAATAGTGGGGGAGGGGGAGGGGGAGAAAGAGAGGGGGATGGATATAGCCATGGAATGAAATAGCCATCCCACCTGGTGCAGCTGCTGGATCGATACCAATTTTTACCTGTAATTATATCCAGGTAAATGTATTTACCTGCTGTAATTAAGTCCTATAAAAGGTGTGCAAAGTGATTTGAATGGCCCTAATAACACTTAAAGTTTGATGGTATGGTATAGCGGGAAGGATTACTTTGTAATGTACTCGAGGTCAGATAGTCCAGAAAAAACCCTAGATCAAGGGTTTTGTAGGTTAAACGTCGGTATACTGGCTCAATTGGTAGTCTACGTCCGACAGACAGAAGGTCACAAGTTTGATTCCAGCAAGACTACAAAACGGATTATATTACTGTTGCTTGGCATGCTCCAAGTTGCATGGTGCTCCGAAGGTTGGAAATACTGGACCAGATTCTGGTAATTATTCCCAAAACTGACTGTAATGTCAATTAATTCGAGCTCAGACTTCCCGAAATACTTTTTCACCAATACAGGTTATTTGACTTTTTAAAATATTCATTTCATTACTAGATATTTCTTTTGATTTTTTCATTAATCAAGGAAGTTCCAAGCCTGATTTGAAAGCAAAATAACAAATGAAGTTTTCATTAAAATGAAAAAAAATAAGAAAGCTAAAATGCAATTTATTTTTCTTGAGAAATCAGGGCTATATATTAGTGTCAATTGCTTTGTCAATTGTCGAGGTTAAAATGGTGGCTTTGTTAGTTTTGATTTCTGATAAACCAGAACTGACACCCCATTTTTAACTTAAAAGTACAAATTCAGCTCCAACAATATTTTGTATTACAGTTGTACAAGTATTTTTTATGATTTATTTCCTTTTCATCTAAAACATCTAAAAAAAACTTGACATATTTATCTACCAGATGTTTTATTACTGGTGTAAATACACTTACGATAACGTAAAATTTGCATTTTATTAAATATCAAAATGGAGACCTAAATGATATTTACCATAAAAAAGTCATGAAAAGACAGTTAACATGGAGAAAAGGAGACAGAGACTTTGTGATTTTTTTTATTATTATTGAACATGAATGCTGTAATTGTTCACATCAAATTTAACTTTCGGGGCAACAAAAACATGAAAAGTTAAATTTTCCTTCTTAGAACCATCCCCATTCTTAAATAGAACAAAAAAGAATATTTTCAAAATCTACTTGGATTTTTTTTGGAAAAAAAATCTTATTTTTACACAAATTTTATGAATATTCCACTATGAATGAATTAAAATTTTGTTTAGAATACAAATCAACTGCTTTTATGAATTGTTACAATTAATGTCCATGCAGAACCTTGTAGGCTTTTAGGTTCAGGGTTTTGATCTTCTATGGAGAAGCCATTCTCTCGAAAACTCTGTGTATGATTTGAGGTGCAAATACAAAATGGCATTTGACTCCGAAATCAAAGGCTTGTTGATTCTCTTCACATAGAGAGGCAAAACAAGACTTGAATAATGAGCTGAAGCATCTGATACGACTACAAACAGCCCCAGTCTATTTGTACCGAGCTGGTCAATGCCAGGTCAATTACAACTGTTATTAATTGTAAGGCTAACAGCACATGTTACCAATGAACGAAATGACAGTAACAGGTCGGCTCCAATATACATCACATGACAACACAGATATATGGTTTCATGTGTCCATGAATGCAATTTAGGTCATTAGGAAAATAAAAAAAGATGAAGAAGGCTACCGGTAAATATAATTACTGTATAACACAAAAAATACGCACAGGATCAATATCAAACACATGGTGACTAGGCACATATTCAAACACGCATGGCATGCACACATACACTATTTCAAAGGACTTCACTTACTATATCTGGAGGGCTGTTATCTATAACTATCATTGATGCCATTATTCTATAAATGTAGATGTTATAGCTTAGAGCATTAAGTCTGCAAAATATTGAAATCTGACACAATTGTCTTGAAAAAACTAACACAAATTAATATTTTCACATTGTATCTCTGTTTTGAAATGAATGTACTTTCTAATTGTCAGTAATTTAACTCATTTACCCCTGAAGACACATTTGAACTCTTCCAGTTTTAAAGGTTGGAATAGTTTATTATGAAACTTTAGGGGTGAATGAGTTAAATAAGCCCATGCCTGTTGATAAGCCCATTCGCTCATTAGAAATGACAACAACTTCTATTCCATATTGTCTTGTAATAAACCCCTCTTCTTCACTCACACAGGTTGTATGTGTTCGGCCCCTGCATGGGCTTATTGCAGGATAAATACGGTACATTACAAAGGATATGCACAGATATGCATATATATTATATGTATATGAAACTAATTGGAAAATGATCAAAGGCTTAAAGTATTTTTTATCTGTACAGCATTCCACTGTCTAATTTGGGGAAAAAGTGAGGATTTTTGCCTTGATAACTCAAGATTGTGATTGAAGTTTTGACCATCCAGTAATCATTTTGCATTCATTTTTGAAACAATTTGACACCAGAAATGTTTTATTGCATCAAAGTCTCCTAAAACTGTTTTGATATAATCTGAAATGTGAGAAATTCATCGCTTCATTAAGTTTTATTAAGAGATATACTTTCAATTCTTCTGACTGTATTGTTTATGAGAATAAAACAATTGTCATTAAGAATTTCTAACACAAAGTATTTATTCTAATACAAAAGGGCGGCTATATGTTATAAAATTTGTTTTGGTTTAGAGTTTTCGAGGAGATTTTGATAACCTTTAGTTTGTGTGTAACGTTTCTTCAAAATACATTAATTGTGTCATTAATTTTATTAATAGAAATAGTTTGAATGACTCTTAAGAATTTTTATCACAAATTATTATTCTACTACAGAAAGTTTAACAGATATTGATGGTGGCTATATATATATATGTTGTGAAGCATGTTCGTGGATTAGAGATTTAAAGGAGATTTCATGTCCTATAGTTTGTATGCTGTTTCTGTAGTGATGTACACACATATAATTATGTTGACCGAAGTCTTATTGTCACTGTCACAAACTGTTCAATGAATTAGTAAGTAAATAAACACAAGGGCCCTTGAGGACAATTAAATGGCCTTCGTTAAGCTAAATTAACATCATTTTCAAAATAGTTTCAATTTTCATCCATTCATTTATGATTAAATGATAACATACACCTTTTCAAAAAAATTGAAATATTTATTCTTCAAATAAGAACTTTCTTATACATTATGAAAACATCTTTGATGTTTGTGCACTCATTTAAGACTATAAAATTTAATTTGAAGCTTTAGCTGGTAATCTGACAAATTCCTTTCAAACTGAAGTAGTACTGTAGGTTGGTCTTTTACGGGAGTGGAGCAAATACGTTAAGAAAACATGACAAGTTTTGGGGGATATTCAACTGTCCTCTCTGATAAGCATAAGTTTTCAAGCCTTTTAATGATAGTGAATGGAAGGGTCTGCTCACATACCTATGTAAGTGGTAAAATCATTAGAACCCATTGAGGCGGTCGCGGGACATGTATGCGCCTATGAGTGGCACTTTCTAATAGGTCACAGTATACTGACATGAAAACTACATTTACCTGAGCCGTAAGCAGCTATAATGTCAATTACCTGTTATTTCCACAATGGGTCGTTCTGATTGGCTGAAGTCGAGTGGGAGGGTGGGTCACCTGTGCAGGTAGAGAATCTTAGGTGTAAATACAAACAGAGGAGACAGGTGAGCTAGGGAAAGCCTTCTGGATTTTTACAACGGGAATATATGTACCTGTATTGGAATATACACGGGTAATACTGGACCCACACAGGTAAAAACACAGGTATAACATAACGGTCAGTATATACTCAAAACTAGCATCAACATTTGCTTTTACTCTTAACAGATACTAGCCACTAAAAAGTTTCATTATAAAAGGATCACAGCATTTGATCGGACGGATTACAAGTTTTCATACAAGACATTTATTGTGAATGTTGGCCGAGTCAGGCCCATTTTACAGGTGTTAGTCAGGCAGGTAGATAAGCATCGTAGGTAAAGAG
Source organism: Chlamys rubida (assembly GCA_032359455.1). Lineage (NCBI taxonomy): Eukaryota > Metazoa > Mollusca > Bivalvia > Pectinida > Pectinidae > Chlamys > Chlamys rubida. The sequence continues at coordinate 12,254 of JAUMHH010158905.1, read as the reverse complement.
AGAAACCAATATTGATGTTAACATGTCTTTTCAGGAGTACCCCCACCTACGAGCGACAACGGGCAGGCAACACATGGACTGATATACAGACAGAGGTTTACATGGACAAGGGAGCACTTTTGAACAAGTCGACCAGATGACTTCGACAAAATGTTGTCATTTAAATTCCCTTTGGTGCTATTTTGTGTGTTTCTGACGATTTTAACAATTTTCGCAAAGGATTTAAGTTATCCCATCCCAGAGGAGGAATACCCTAACTATTACATTGGAAATATTCGGGAGGATTTTAATTTATCTTCGTACTTCTTAACTGCTGAATTGGAGGATTATGAAACCTTGAAATATAGCATTCTTTCTCAGACAACAGTTCCAGCATCCTATTTCAATATAAATGAGCGGACAAGTTCTCTGTTCACAAGTCAGGTACTTGACAGGGAGTCGCTTGACCATTGTGAATTCTCCACTGTCTGTGAGTTAGCCATTGATGTAATTGCTAAGGGAAGTAAAAGTACTTTTTTCAAGAAAATAAAAGTAAATATTTTTTTACTGGACATCAACGACAATACTCCTACATTTACTGTGAATAGGACTAATCTGGAAGTATCGGAAGCATTTGTCGTCGGTTCCTCTATACCAATAGATGGCGCTGTCGACAGGGACAGTTCTCTTAATTCTGTTCAAAGTTATAATATTTCGGAACGAAATGTGCCATTTTCTGTGAAATTTGATAAATATGTTGATGGGAGTTCTTCTGTGAAAATTATTATCGACAGTAAGTTGGATAGCGAGACTAGGAATTTCTACCGATTACATGTTTTGGCAATAGATGGCGCTGTTCAGCAAAGAACTGGTACCATGACTGTGGATATCAAGGTCACAGATGTCAACGACAATGCTCCAGAATTCAGCCAATCAGTGTACAATGTCACTATAGGGGAAGACACTCAGGTTGGTCATGTGATCCTGAAGGTCACGGCCACGGATGCTGATTCTGGGGCGAATGGTCAGGTGCTCTATCGCCTCAGTCCCCACCAGCTTTCCGTCATCCACACTTTCTTCGCTATCGATAATATCACGGGAGAACTCAGTCTGGTTCAACCACTTGTGTACGAACGTGGTGAAGTCTACCAGATATTTATCGAGGCCACCGACAATGCCACAAAGCCAATCTTCACACAGGCCACCGTTTATGTTAGTATCCTCGACTCGAGCAACGATCCTCCAGAGATTAATATCAACTTGCTTTCAAACGCAGATGTGGCCAAGATTTCGGAAGATGCCAACATTGGTGCGGCCGTTGCTCATATTGGTGTAACTGACGATGATAAGGGAATTAACGGAATTGTGACTTGTCGGGTTCAGAGTTATTACTTCACCTTGGACCCTATCGGAACTAATGAGTACAAGGTCGTCGTCCATAAACCTCTCAACAGGGAGCTCATGGAAAAACACAGGGTCAAGGTCATATGTGAGGACTCAGGAAGTCCACCTCTGAACTCAACCGCTGAGTTTGATGTGAAAGTTTTGGATGAAAATGACCATGCTCCTAAGTTTACACAGGACCTGTATCGGCCAGACATCGCGGAGAACAACCAGTATGGTGCCATTTTACTCAAAGTCTCAACCAATGACTTTGACGCGGGAATCAATGCCGAAGTTATATACTCGCTTGTTCCGACAAACAACGACAAATTTTCTATTGACCCCGACTCGGGTGAAGTGTCCGTGAATGTTCACCTTGACCGTGAAAATGTAACCCAGTTAGAATTCGTTGTCATAGCAACAGATAAGGGAACACCCCCAGAAACTGGAACTGCATCTGTTAGGGTCAGAGTGCTGGATGAAAATGATAATCGACCCAATTTTTCGGAAACTGTTTACACATTTTCAGTGAGAGAGAATTTAAGTCCAGGTGTACATGTTGGAACCCTTTCTGCTTCGGACCCTGATGAAGGTCAAAATGGATCCGTAGAATTCATGATGCTACCGGAAATGTCGGGAAGTTTTCCATTTATTGTGTATGGCAATGGATCTATATATACAACACAGGTTCTCAATCGGGAATTACAGCCGCATGGATATAACTTTCGAGTAATTGCGTACGACCTTGGCTCTCCTTCACAGAACAGCACCTCCCATGTGACCGTATTTGTTGGAGACATCAACGATAACGGACCAGTCATTGTCTTTCCGACATTTGACAATAAAACTGTCAAGATCGTTTACAATACAGGAACTGACCATGTGATCGCCAAGGTGATTGCATATGACCCTGACCTTGGTGGTAATTCTAAGCTCTCCTATACAATTTTAGGGGATGATTCGACAAACCCATTTTACATTGACGAAAACACTGGGGAGATCTACTTAGCACAGCCCCTAGGGATCTCTGACATCCAAACTTACACTTTCACCGTCCTTGTGGAGGACAATGGGATACCAAGGAGATCCTCCATGCAAAACCTCACCATCATTGTCACAACCCAGGGGGGTAGTGGTGGTGACACGCCTTCCGACACGGACAACCTCGTCATCGCTATAGTAATAACCTGTGTGACCATTGTGTTGTCAATGGCGATAATCCTGGTAATCTGTATTATTAAACGGATAGACAGACAGAGGAAAGCGATGAACAAAAGTGCAGGTAGTTCTGATTCGGACGACAAGCGGAGAGACATGTATGACGCTATTTCTCGTAACGTTGACAACGACAGCCGAGACCGAGCAGAGAAAAAAGTGAGTTTCTCTGTGGACTCTGATCCCAACCTCATCATATCAGCATCCGACACAAGCTCAAAGTTTCCGAACACCGCTCTAGGCGTGGAAGAGGTAAGAACGAATTTCATGTCCCCCACCCTCGATAAAATATACCAATCTGTTCAAATAGCATTACACAGCATTCTTGTAAAAACTTTTCGTCGCTTTAAAAAGTCAAATACAATTTGTGAGTCATGTATAAATCGTGTTGATACATAATACCTCTGCAAGGAGTGTGTTTGGTCCCATATTTACACAATTATAGCAATTTATAACTGTAACATGTATTTAATGAACCCGGAACTCCACAAAACCCTATGTAAGATGACCTTTAACCTCTATACATGTACCTGTATATTCTCACAATTTGCCTTTTAATTTAACTATCAAGATTTATAATATTTTTGAAAAAAAATTCAGGAAAAGATTATTTTCAATGTGTTTTTCACAAGAATAAATCTGACAATTCACTAAAAGTGAGTGAAATTTGAAATTCTTACTTAAACTCCTTTATACCTTAACAAAAAATAAAACAGGTAAATTTCACATTGCAATTTATGCAGGTTACTTGATACGATTTGTAATCATGGACCTTGAACTCACCTTTTACCTGTGTTTTTCATTTTGGATTTATTAGTATTCAGACCAGGTATAAGCACCTATGTGCAGTGTACATACGACAACCGAGAAATTTCTTGAGATCTTTTTTATGATTTTGTAACGGTAGACCAAACAGTTTGCTTGCCTTTAGTAAACACGATCAAAATGAATTCAATTTGAAAAACCGCTGCCTCATACGATGTGGATCTTCTACAAAGTCGTGTGACGGCCTTTCAAAAGAGTTGTACCTGGTTTTTAACTTGCTTTGTACATGTGTAATTTACAATTCCTATAAAGATTTATAAATTCAGTTTCGCCATTTCATTTTCGTCTTTTAAAATCCCAACCTCTCCGTAGGTACTTCCCTTGACTGACACACAGTATTTACCTGTCAACACAGGTGAGAGCCAGCCTGTGAGAGGGCAGGTAAAAATGCATTTGGATGCATGTTTCGTGTCGTTAGCATTTCCTTTCGTATCAAAGGCTATGTGGAAAACCATTTCTCAAACAGGAACCAATCTCATTCAGATCAAACTTATTTTTTTTCTTCACATTTTCAGAAAAACTATCAGGTACTTGAAACTTTTTCTTGGCGTGTGACGAAGCACAATTTATTTTGTTTTACCTGTACAAAGAACTAATACATATAATTTAAACACAGGTGTTTTCCTTTCAAGGGAATTGGATTTTTATTTTAACATTAATAAGAAAAAATCTTAATTTCTATTCAAATGAATAATTACAATTTAATATGCCCAGTCATTGTTTGGTAATGGGTGAATTTCATTCACAATTTAAAAAAAAAAAAAAAAAAAAATATTTTAACGTTCAATTTGTGGTTAAGTTTACATTAGAAGTTAAACCGTTTGGTGATGGTTTTTAATGGTGTTTGTTTCGTGTCAACAGTATGCTGTTTGCCTGATACATGTATGATTTTTTTCACCTCGTATATTTTCCTTTAAAATACACATTAGATATTGTTATGGTATTTGGCTGTGATGTTTGTCTTAAAATTTCATCAATTTTTTCCCTTTTTAATCATTTTTATTAATCATTAGTGTTATCAATAGCACTGTATTTGATGTAAGTAAATAGATCAGCTGCAGTGTTTTATTTTTTATTTACACAAACTTTTGATATTTTTGTGTTTGCATTTTGTCACTCAAAATTATTCCTGAAACTTATACAGCCCATGCATGATGAAATAGTCACGATACTTGATCTTTTGTCTCGCATATGTCAGTAACATTAATTGTGACGTATTGAATTCATATATCTTTTATATATTTATCGAAATGTGAAGAAAAACGGCGACTTAGGTTAATAAAAAAAAAAAACGCTAAGAAGATTTCCTTATTAATGATAAAAAATATTGTGCGGCATTCCGTCAGTCACTGAAGATGTTAGCTGTCAGGCAGGTTGACAGAACGGCCCCCCTAGGGCCCAATGATGACAAAGCCAGGTTCAGCTTATTTATGTTGACCTGAAATGGTAGTATGCTACCTGGAGACAGGTATGGTTATTGGACAATATAAACCAATTAGTGGTAAGTCATACCTGTACCTACGACAGGTACATAGCCTAATGAGACAGGTAGGAAACTTATACATACCATAAATATTTACTGCTGTTTTTTCTTTGTTTTTCAATGACTAATCAAGATATGTTTTTTTTTTACTCTGTGATGTTATTTTCAAGCCTAAGTGAAAAAAATGCTGTTTTTGAGAAATATATTTAGTAAATACCTACCATGATATCCTGGAGTAGTGCAGGTCAACCTGCAAATGACCTCTGACATGACCTGTAGAAATTGTAGTGACCTTGGAATCTCCTGCATATGCACTGCTAACCCAACATTAAACATGTTTAGGAATTACTTCTTTTTAAGCTGTAAATATTTTAAATACCTCCTTAGACAAGACAGAGTATATATATATATTGAAAGGCAAATTTAATAAGAGAAATGCCCTTCTAGTGATTTTGATGACTTTGATACAGAAATGACCTGCAATTAGAATTTAGCAGGCTGAATTGGTATTTTGAAAATCTAGCAATGACTCTCATTTAATTCATTTGTTGAAAACTTCCCAAGTGACTTATAGTACATGCATATCCTTGGTTAGGGTAAGGGCGAAGGGGGGATGGGATGGGCAGGGGGGATCTAAATCAAGTATGTATATATAGAAACAATAGTGAAAATATCCATAGGTTCACAACTTCAAGAAGCTAAACATGATAAACAGAACTATTACTTTTTCAATGAATATCGATTAAAATGAGTCTCTGAATAAAACGATACCTGTTTTCTCTTAGGCTAATTATCTTCCCCCAACTTAGATGGCCTCACTCCCTAACCTGCTAAACACAATCATGAATGTCACTTCCAGCAATATTGGACACTTGAATAGCAAAACTGCATTAGTATGGATTCAATTTGTTATGATATAAAACTCACAATATTTCCCTAAATATTAACTCTAGCATAATGAATGGTCAGCCTTTGATATAATTTTTAAGTAAAGTTTGGTTTGGATTTAGTTGATTAAATAAGTTATATTTTTAAATTTTTGTTTTGGCAACCCCCCGACTTCCATGAGAAACCTTTAAGTTAGTAAAACATACAGGACTATTAGACCTCTTGTTTTCTATGCTATTTACATGGTTGTCAAGAAATATTTTGACAATTTAAAACCGTTTCTCCTATGCTTAATGTTTTTGACAAAGTCGTATTATTTAATCCACACCTTTTAACTGTGATTTTTTTTTTATTACTTCTTCTCAAAGAATCTTTTCTGAAATGTCATTTAAACATTAACGTTGGAACTTGGAGCTATTTAAGACTTCAGGATATTAACCAATAACCTGGTGTAATGCAGAACGGTGAGAAAAATAGCATCAATCAGTCTTAACAACTTTTTTCTAATAAAATTCTTTGATAATGATAATACCTTTACAACAGTTCTCACATTCGAACTGCCAAAGTTGTCGCATTATTAAATTCTTTCCAACAGATAATATTTCATTCCAGAAATTATCTTTTCAGTTCTTTTTTATGTCTTTCTAAAACCATCGAGATGCCATTTAAAATTTCCAAAGCAATTTTATGATAATTGTTGTCCAAAATTACCCGGGAAGTTTATAATTGATGTTCCACAAAGGAAAAACTAGGTAAACAGAGACACACTCGCGTGAGTCATGGCTCCGCATAAAAGTGAAAAGGGATTTGGGATCGGTAGATCAGAGTCTTCTGAAGATAGGAATAATTCGTGTTAATTCTGCGTTTCCTATACTGGTTATATCGTGGTCCTGTCCTTGTGCCCTGTGATTAGTCGTCATTAGAGACAATTATTGCCAACCAATTAACCTCGTATATACAAATGCCGATACCTGTCTTGCCTTTGCTTCGCCAAAAAGGAACAGATTTCATTTAAATGGAGAATAATAGACTGTCTTTCATTTAAACTCCCCTTTTTTGGGGCTTTGCTTAAATAAAGTATTTCCTTGACTGAAAAGAACTTCATCTAGCGTAAGTGTTAGTTATAGGGTAGACAAGATTGAAATGTAACAGGGAAATTTGTTTGAAATCTCTAGAGTAAAAAATACATTGAACATTTAAATTGAAAATCATTTTTTTTATTTCACTCTGCAAATAACTTTTTTTTTAAAAATTTGTTTCTTTGATAACCTTATTCACAGACAGCAATGTTTCGGAACTTTGGAACGAATTTCGTATGTCCATGCCGTATTAATATACGTATACAATTCTTCGTAGTGCTTCTTATCAGAAACTTGCCAGCATTGCAACAAGAGGTTGTGATCGCAGCCAACAAAATGAATATGAAATTTACAGTTTCTGCTCCGGTTTATAATTAATACATCAATTCCAATTCTTCTGGACTCAAAATATTTGACATTCATGTCTAGTGACTGTGAAATTCAAATTGTATCATTTGTTATCTCCAGTCTATAGAATATGAGTTCGGACATATTGAATTATATTTTTTCCTCGTTTCCATGGCAAGAGGGCTTTGTGGAAACTTGCCATGATTGTAGATAAGTCGGTTGCAATTTTCCAGAAATCTAATAAATATTCGGTGAACTTGATAGTCCCCATCTCTGATGTCCATGTATGTTACCCATAGGGCCATTACCGATAGATCGTTATGGTAAATATTGAATTAGAAAGAGAAATATGTAATCAGCTTTTGGTATGCAACAATAAGCATTTGTAACGGCCGTACATGTACACTCAATTTTCGGTTATGGATAGAACCTATTTCAAGGTTGTAAAATTGCTAGGAAATCATAAAGAATGTCAATTTGAAATGGATGTTTTTCTATACATCAAGGTTTAGAATTTTTAACCTAAAAAAGGAAATTACAAATAAAAGTTCAAATGCAAAGTATTATCCTATACATATGTAAGCAACATACTTTAATATCGAAAAATCTTCAAAATGATGAAATTTATGAAAACCATCAAATTTAATGTACGGGTAATATTTTATCAGGTACAAGATAAAAATGTAATATGTAGTTTTCAAAACTTAAGTAGTCCAGCTTTTATAATAATAATATAGGCTTTTGTTGAGAAAATCTTGTTCAAAACAAATTACATAAAAACATCTTGTCAATCTTGTTCTAAAAGTTCAACTTTTTATTTTTGACATTTTGTGTGATTGGATATAAAATGAGACATTACTTGGGCGGTCAAATATCAAGGTTCAGTAACTATTGAATTGATTATTTTTGTTGACAATGCCATCAAAATTTGTTTATAGCTGAAGTGTAATTCCCAAATGTATATATTTTTAAATGAAGATCATATCGTATAATTGTGACCCTTCTTTCATTGTCAGTATTGAAAAACATCTTTATAGTGTTGTAATAACGGAAAGCGAATTTCAAACTCGTTTCACCCCAACAGCGTAATTATATTGGAAAGTTCAAAAGGTTTTGTCAATTTTTACCTATCACAATTTAAAAACACCTTTTACCATACCTATGTAAGAAAGGTGTTTTAACACTTCAATAAAAGAACGAAAAATGAAAGTGCGGAATAAAATCGTCAGATAAAAATCTCTAAATTCACAGTCATTACAGAGCCAATTACAAAATATCTATACTTAAAAAAATTGATTTTGAAATTCCAATTTCGATGTGACCGGATACAATGATTAATGACCCTTAAGTGAGATTCTGATCCAGATAAGATATTTCCAGTTACTATGTCCATCAACCATTCTGTTAAGAGTCAGCTGGTCAGTGGGGGAAACTGTTGTGACCGATCAATATCTGTTCAGATCGTACATGGTTTGATTCAAGCCACTGACACAGCTGGCACATTATATTAAGGATGCATGCTACCAGTACCTGACTGTGACATTTTTATCTCTTTTCCTGAAGAGTTCCAAACCAAGAAACTTGTAAATTACATTTTTTTTTAAAAATGTTAACCCTTTCACCCCTATGTAACTTTAATAACCTCTACCATAAATTGATCTGGATGAGTCCATTATGGTGAACAGTGTTGAAAGGGTTAATTTGAAGTTAATCAATTTATGATACTGTGTGCATCTGAAAAGTGCACAAGAATGAATATAAAATAATTGCTGGTAATTATTTTCAGATAATTTATTAATTATGGAATTGAAACTTTATTTATAACAATTACAAACACCTTTTCCTTGTAATTGAGCTCCAATAAATATCTGATTCATCAATTTTACGCTTTCTTTTTCAAATTTCAGTTCTTGTATGACAGAGAAAATTTTCATGCTCTCTGCATTAGATAATGAAGCCAAAAATTAAACAGAACAGAAAACATTTTCTAGAAAAGCAACACTACAAACCCAACAATTAAGCTGAAATTGCAAATTCCATTTTGTGCGAACAATGTTTTTTTCACTTGATATGAACTATATTTTGAAATCAAATCTTAACTACATGATGTTGAGTTAAGTAACAATTAGTATTCCAAAACATCTGACACAGCCAAAGTTTGGACAACTTGTACGGGGTAGTCATGCATGTTACTGATGAGCTTGTCTGTAGGATAAAGATCACAGAAATGGTGGTACTGTGTTCAGAATGATGGTAATATTGTGAAAATGGACTAATTCGAAAAAAAATCCTGCTAGTCAAACAAATCTAATTACTGGTATAATTAATATGCATGTAACCATTCAGGCGTATTTTAATCATTTTGACATGTTTTCACTACACGCATGATAGCATGTACTTATTTCTATTCTCAAATGGTTCTGAAACAATTCCTGTTAGTTTTCGTGTTTATTTTTAAGCCAAATAGTATTAATGTTGTAATCATCATATCTTTCTGGACTAATTTTGACAGAAATTTCAAATTTAGGAGGTCAAAGGCTAATCTCAAATTAGGCTAAATTTAGATCAAGGAATAAAGAACAATTAACTCTTGACAAGTCAATAAATGTACAGCTGACCAGTACAGGTCCCAGGGGCCTTTTGTTGATTTACTCTAATTGATCTGCAGTTGAATCGCAGATTGTGATCCATATATTATTTGAATATTTTTGTATCATTGATAATATCTTTTGTTGTTGACTGATTTCATGTTTCTGTTTATTCGTATCAGATTTTTAATGAAATATGTCAAACTCAGGCTTGAGTGATAATTGTTTTGACATTAACTACAGTTAAAAGTTGACATTCTCTCAGTTTTCGTGTTAAAAGTACAGCTGTTATCTTCTGATGAAACCGATAGACTGTGGATATCTATTGTATAAACTACCGGCCAGAAAACCTGCGCTGAATGAAAAATGTGTATAATCTTTCTGCATCAACCTACCTTCAAGCTACCACTATTTATTAACTTGATCAATTTTCCCAAATCCAATATGGATAATTGATGGCCACACATAAAACTGACTGAACGGCGAGAAGAGGAGGATTGGCGGGTAGGTGTTTTGGTGGACAGAACGATTCGACCGCTATCATGACTCGCGATCAAATGGTTTACGATGACAAACGTGTAAAACATCAAGTTAAATACCTCGGACATTATATTAAATACCTTTATCACTCCCCAAACAGTTGGGTATAAAAACATTCCCATCTTAAAACATTTATCAATGCTTCAGGTCCTATCACTAACATGCAGCAAAACATCGGCTAATGAATAGTATATTGAATATAACTTTGATCTCCGGCAGAAGATAATTTTATCGAATAATAAAAACGAATGTGAAAGAAATTGATTGCTAGAATAGTGCCATTTGATAGGTAAGCACCTCACAGACTCTTGGGGCTGGTTAGAATCTGTGTTTTTGAGGCGCTTGATAGCTTTCAGTTCAATTTTACTCGAGCTTTTTCACTCGACAAACAAATCCCGGTAGATATAACGGCTTCGTCATTGTCACATGACTCGTTTGAAGTTGTATAACCGAATTCTTCATTATCAAACATGATGTGAAAGGTATCAAAAGTTTTTTTACACAAAATGTTTGATAAATGAAATATTTTTCAATTTTCGTATAAACTTGTTTATTTTCATATGTTTGATGTATAATATTTAGGTCATAGGTTTGTGACCTTTGTCTATGACAAATTACATTGGGAATTCTCACAATATTTGACAAAATGGAAAATAATTGCACCATTCAGTCAATTTTATTTATCAATTTACAAAAATTTCTGAAGCAGCTGCGTGTTTGAAAAATTCTTCAGCTTTGAATTGCTTCGTGGCGAATTTGACCCCAGTGAAGATACTAATTTCATTGGGTTTTCAATATTTCTTTATTTACTTTGACAACAAGTTCATGTGATGTGTAGTTTTTCGGTGCGTGAACGAGTGAAAAGAGAAATATGTTAATTAGCGGCAATAACGGTTTAGTAATTGACGGTCTGATTGTGTTTGCTTGCCTGGCATGTTTGTGTCAGATACGGGGACAAAAACCCATTGCATGTTTGTGTGTGCTTAAGGTATTGTTTTCAGCTCCGTTAAGTTCAGTGGCGATATTGTTACTGTTTAAAACATATGGGGTACGGTCAGACCCTTTAATACGTCACGTCGGAGCGTACATTACGACCGCAGACCTTTCGGCTGCCATTGTAACCGTTATAAATGTACGATTGTGTTCTACAACAATGTAATGAATTTTTTATATAGAAAAAACTAAGCCAGATTTTTTATACGATAAAAATGGACAAAGATAGAAAGTCTGGGTGGTGTTTTCGGTATCTCTTAGATGCATCAGATATCACCGAGGTAGGAAAATATCTACACAGATATTTCAGGGTAGGGGACACTTTATTTTGTATCTATCAAGGTCCCTAGATTGCATTATAAGTTAAAATCAATTCTCACCTACCGGGAAATTTAACACCTTACGTTGATCTGTCAAAGTTTTCACTATAAAACGGTCGTAAACTTGCATCATATTAAAACGAGGGTATCAAAATAGATCCTAAAAAATCTGTCTCTGCTTATATGATAACATATTAATAACTCATTTTTTTTTCTTCTATAGAATATATGCCAGGTACCTAATTATTATATTATATTACTATATCATGAAGATCAGGTGTAAAGTTATTTTGTTAAATTAGTCTAGTCACTGCTGTATAGAAAATTTATCATCAGAACATATATGTTAACCTTTCACCCCTATGTAACTTTAGTAGACTACCAGGCATTGATATGGATGAGTCCATTTTGATCTACAGTGATGAAAGGGTTAAATTAAGATAAGAACTGTAAATTATTTTTATAAAAGGTTTCTCTTCATCATTGATGAAAAATATTTAGTTTAAAACTGAAAAGTCTAACCTGTGCTCAAGAGATAACCTCTTTTAAGAGACCACCTGTGTAAAGAGACCAGTTATAAAAATCTCTATTGCAGATAATTTCTCATGTTAAT
>JAUMHH010158894.1:0-17930 GCA_032359455.1 Chlamys rubida | reverse complement strand
CCTATAAAAGCCCTTTCCAGAGAATATACACACATTTCATACATTCATTTATACAAATTTATAGGAGAATACTAGAATTATTTAATACATGTTCACAGAAAATAATAACTAGAATATCATAGATTTTAACATTATATATATGTACGACCGACAATAGTTACAATTAACTATTTCTCAACATTATATGTGTGTACGACCGACAATAGTTACAATTAATTATCTCTCAACATTATATGTGTGTACCACCGACAATAGTTGCAATTAATAATCTCTCAACATTATATGTGTGTACCACCGACAATAGTTACAATTAATTATCTCTCAACATTATTTTTGTGTACCACCGACAATAGTTGCAATTAATAATCTCTCAACATTATATGTGTGTACGACCGACAATAGTTGCAATTAATAATCTCTCAACATTATATGTGTGTACGACCGACAATAGTTACAATGAATAATCTCTCAACATTATATGTGTGTACCACCGACAATAGTTACAATGAATAATCTCTCAACATTATATGTGTGTACGAGAATAGTAATTTCTCTACATTTCTGTTATGTACGTGGTATAGGTCACAGTAAACCCTCAACATCATAAGCAATGTAAAAATTGGGGTGTGTGAGATATGGTTATATAAATACTTCATCTGTGCAAGTGTGTATAAGGTAAAGATTACAGCTACCCTCAACATCATCTGTGTGTACGAGGTATGGTAGTATACATAGTTCGCCTTTACACGTGGGTATAAGGTATAGGTCATAGCTACCCCTAACGTTACGGACGTTCTCCATAAACGTGTGTTCACGTCTGCACCAAATAACTTATCAATTACAACCTTAGAATGTATAGATATATGAACTACGTTAATTTCTGATTTGTTTCTAATTTGTTATTGTATGTTTCGATTTCAGTATTTTCAATTTCGATTTCAATGCAGAGCACCACGGATAATAGCTACCAGCATGGGGATCTTATTTAACGTAAGTAATGTTTAAATATATGTACATGCACAGGTATTCAATTAAAGGTTTTCTAAGAAACCATGTACAGGTAATTTTTGCGACAGTGTTATTTTTTTGGGGTGCGATAAGTCCGCGCATACAACACAGCAGAGAATATATCAGGTAGAGTAACAATAGCTTCTCACCAATCTGGAAGTCGCTGATTCAAAAATGTGCAAACGTCCACGTTATATACTTTGTATGTGATATATGGTTATAACTTTAAGAAAGACGAAAATTAGAATCATGTACGATCATACACTTAGGAAGATTAAATATTTGAATATTAAATAAAACAGCAGGAACAGATATGGTTATACAGTAAAGAAATGAGAATATTTGATATAAATAAAATGTAGATGAGTTTAAATAGTATTTTTAATAAGATTCATCAGTTTGGAAATATGTGATATCAAAGCTTTACTTTCTACACAAACAATGTACGTATTAAACGTGTCGCAACGTTTCAAGACCGACTGGTCCCTTTGTGAAGCTATGACTAAGTGAGCGATTTGTATGTTTTACTTGTACAACTCTGTTCATGTTCTGAGTTTTCCTGATTTTGATTGACTTGTTTTTGTGTGATGATTCACGCATCACAGATCAGCAATACAAGTTCATATACCCGACATAAGAAAACATCCCTAGATTGTATTGCACACCCAAAATCCATAAACATGTCTACCCGTTGCGTCCTATAATGGGTCGATTGGTTACAATTTGTCACGACCCTTTGCAGATACAATGTCAACATTGGTAAGTACACCACAACACCATGTCAAGATCGCCAAACATTTAGCATCTGATTTGGAAAATGTAATTATTGAAGAACAGGACATTTTCAACTCCCACGACGTGGTTTCACTGTTCACCAACACACCAGTACAAGAGGTCATCAATAACATCATAGAGATATTGAAAGCAGACAAGACACTCCAGAAGAGAACAAACCTATCAGTAGACAATATCATCGAACTACTAACATTTGACATGGACACGACATACTTTGTGTTCAGAGGTAAGGTGTACAAACAGAAATACGTCACTGCTATGGGAAGTCCTGTGTCACCCATAGTCGCGAATCTGTTTATGGACACCTAGAGCAGACCGCCGTTAGATCGGCATCCATGGAATGCTGCCCCAAACTTTGGAAACGATATGTAGATGACATCCTAGAAATAGTCAAAAAAGGAGCAGTGCAGGGCCTAACAGATCATCTGAACCAAGTGGATAAAAACAAATTCCATTAAATTTACCCACGAGGAGGAAAAGGCGGGACCATACCATTCTTGGGCACGCTCATCGACCGCAAAGAAAAAGGCACCATCAAACTATTAGTATACCGCAAACCGACACACACTGATCAATATTTGGCTTTCACTTGGAGTCGTACGTACACTCCTCGACAGATGCAACAACATCATCACAGAGCAGGACGATCGACACAGGGAAGAACAGCATATAAAAGACACAGTCAACCGTTGTGGCTACACCGACCGGTCAATTAACAAGGTAAAAAAGCGCTGCTGTAAAAGAAAGGACAGAAAATAGAAAACCTAGACAGTAGAAACGTAATGAGAGCTAAACCAAAAGCAAAGGCTGTGTCACTATACCCTACGCGAAGGGGACATCTGAGGCGTTTGCTCGGGTGATGAGGAAACACTATTTCAGCACCCCAATGAGACCACTGACAACCCTCAGACAGTTACAGGTGCACCCCTAAGACAAGACTGACATTTTAGACAAAACAGGGGTTATATATCAAATTCCATGCAAAAGTTGTCAGCAGTCATATAAAGGTGAAACTAGGAGGAAAATTGATACATGTCTGAAGGAATGATCAAAAGGACGTAGAGAAAATGAGCAACATCACATTCATCAGATCCGCCACTCAGTACAATAAATCGGCATTAACGGATCACGCTTACACCCAAAATCACATCGTCGATTGGGACAATGCCAAGATAGTTGTAAGAGAACAATACACAAAAACGAGACAAATCAAAGAAGCAATCAAAATCAGGAAAACTCAGAACATGAACAGAGACGAGGGGTACACCAGGTGAATCATCTGTATGACCAGATACTGACGTAACAGGGGAGGGGCTAGATCTACACACTATCTGTAACCTATCTGATGCAGGGTGAATACGCGCCATGTCGATAGGCGAAACGTCTCGGGTAGAGTGACATGAACAATTTACAATTTCGTCACATCGTTGTACAGGCAAAAATACAAATCATTCACTCAGTCATAGCTTCACAAAGGGACCAGTCGGTCTTGAAACGTTGCGACACGTTTAATATGTAGATTGTTTGTGTAGAAAGTAAACTTTGATATCAGTTTGAATAGTAGTTATTATTCTCCAGATAAGATGATTAAATGTATGACAGGAATATACGGTGAATGTTTTTGAATATTATTTGAATATAGGATTGTTTAGGATTTGATAGGATGGTTATACAATTTTAGATATACATGTACATGAAATGAAAATATGTTCCTCGGAATAGCTTCTACAGTAACAAATCAACATACATTAATATAGTTCTAACGTTTTAATGATAAGTATGAACAGGTTTTATCTTTCTGTTTTGGCCCGGTTGGCAGCGCTTTTGAGCCCTAATTAGAAAGGATCTTCATTTACAAATATTTATATACGCTTAAATAATTATAAAATTTATTGAAGTCTTTATACTCACTCTGACAAATCAAAATGTTTAGACACTCGCTGGCACAAATGAAGATGTCTATATACTCAAGTTGCCGAATCAAACAGCTTATAAACCGATATTGAAAAAAATTTAACATCGCTGTTTTACAAAGGGTGATCCAGGTTACGTAATAGTTCGTTCTTGTTGATGACATCGCTAGATTAAATACAAATCATCACAAACACTATCTACAGCTCAGTACTCACATTCTTGTACTTTTAAACTGCAAAACTGATTTAGTGTCAATCAATTCTGTCGTAAAGCTTCATTTTATCACTTAATGTAAGCAAGTATTATGGTATGAAGCAAATTCAAGCCATCAGTTTGGCCTTAAGTCATCCTATGTGTCGTATCAATAAATGTAGAATTTTATTCCTTTCCAGGTCGTTTATATGGGAATTATTCTATTTGGACCCGGAATAGCAATCGAGGCAGGTATGTCATACAATTTATTGATAAAATCTTTTTCGAGTATTACATTGTAACAATAAAGTCATATCACACGGCCTGCCCGGACAGACACCGTGTAGCGGAAAACAATATAACGTAGAAACAACACAGGTCGTTGAAAAAGGGATATCCGGCCAGATATACATAATCAATTGTTAAGGAAAGCAAAATCGTATTCAACCAATACAGGTCATATGACGGGGAGTAAGGAAAAAGAGGATGTCAATAACATAGGTCATACAACAGAAGTATTACAATCCAGCCTCATTTGCTTTGAGTTTGATTACTGTTGATTACTGTTGCAAGATTATCTAAAGCTAACGCAGATAGCTAGAGACCGTAGATGGCTAGATTGTCTACTGAGAACGCAGAAGGCTTGGTTATCTACCAAGAACGGAGGTTGCTAGAGTGACGCTGAGAACGTATGTGATTAGTATTTCTACTGAGAACCAAGGTGTCTACATTTTCTACTGTTTTGTTACCTAACGTCACTGTACCCAAATCGGGACTCTTTTTAGATAAATATCAATGTTCTTTATACCATATTATCAGTTCCAAAAATGTTTGTTCATTTTTCATAAATAAATACTATCCACTTTTCATTTGTATCAAAATTTGATATTTCAGCCGCTTGGTTCTATAAAAAGAACGCGAAATGCCATCAGAATTACGTAGGCCCTTGAACCGGCGTTACTGCACCCTGAAAGGGACACTTCCGGTTTTGTGGCTAATATTTGGGACTAAACGATCAATATCGGCAACAAATATGCATAGTTGAAATATTTTAGAGTCAACAAGAGTTCAGATTAACTATCTTTTCCAAACTAGCATTAGTTTTGATAAAATAGACTTTTGAAAATGACATCCAAATAAAATGCGTCGTAAATCAGGAAAGTCTTGCTTTGGTAATTATTCTTACCTTTAAATTGTCCATGTAACGGTAATCAGCAGTCAATAAAGCTTAATACAGTTTAAGTGTCATGAAAAGTATTAACAAAAAAAACCCTGTATACATAAAAGTACTTCTTTCCATTGAATGACAGTTTATTGGGCCGTTTTCACACAAGTGTCCCGTTTTGGGTACTGCCCGATTTTGGTACAGTGATGGTAGTTGGCCGGACAAGTAATGCTCCATATTATTGCATGTGCATCTGTCGAGTAGTTGTACAATTTACTGTATGTACAATAGAACAGTGTGTATGTTACTAAACTCTGCTAGGTACAATAGAACAGTGTGTATGTTACTAAACTCTGCTTGTTTCTACTTTGTTGTTTGCAACAGTTACCGATTTCCCTATGTGGGCCTCAGTTTTGGCGGTAGCCATGACCGCCATTATCGGCACGGCAACGGCAAGTACATGAATCAATATGAAGTTGAGGCATTCTATGTAATATGAAATACTAAGATATAGATAATTTTATGTTGAAATAATCAATGTAAGATAACCTGATTTATATCTTTATTTCATTATTTTCATATTTACTGTTTTTATTCTGTTAGTCATGCTCGTGGTGAAACGTTTTGACTGAAATGAGATAATACATATTTGTAAATAATGACGATATTGAATATAAAAAAAAACAATGTTTTATTTTCCTTCATCTATATTTTTCATAAAAATCAAACAATATTTTCCGGTAATTATGCAAGTCATCACGAAAGACATAGGTTCTTTTTTCTAGATTTTTTTTGTAAACTTGTAACTCTGTTTTTCTCTGCCTGGGTTACAAAAAGAATATAACATGTTGTGGAGACGGCCACGTGTCCCTTGCCTTCATATATCTTCAATCAAACGCTTGGTCACCGGATGGTTTCTGAAAGCTTCCTATGGCCTCATTAACGTACACGCACATTTCCGTGTACCACTAATAAGGCAGTGCAATTAACGCCATCATCTAACGAAATAGACTCCCGTCCTATACTCTTTCAGTCTAACGTTAACGTGAATTAATGAAACTCGTGATCAAGCGTCGAATACATATATTCAGCATGTATAATGGAACCCCAATTGAAAAGTGACAGCAGAAATACATGTCAGTATGTAGCTGACAGCTTAATGTGAATGAGCTGTAAGTAGGGACCTCATCACACCAACAATAATCAACAAGAAGCTACCTATGTGTCGCCATCTGGGAATATTTGGTAAACGATCCACAGGGTACGAATACCGCGCAAAAACTTAATATAATAGTTTTATATGTAAATAAAATAGCTGAAAACGATTCAAGTGTTTTTTAAATATTAAAAACCTTTTCATTTATTATTGAATATGGATGAAATCGAGCGTGAAATTGCTTTAAATGAGTATTCTTGCACTGTGGTGAAAGTAATTGCATTTGTTTCAAAGAAGGAAAAATACCCCTTTGAAAGAAATGTGTTGATAGGCGATGTCAGTGTAATGTTTTTTTGTCGAAACAGTGTTTTTTACTGTAATTTTTTAAATAATCTGATTTTTTAGAATAAACTTGCAGCGTATTCACTGAAATTACAATATTAATTCTTACTCTATGACATAAAAAAGTTAATCTAAAGTCTTGACGCCTGAGGATTCATATGTCTTTGATCCCCAAGTTCAACATTCATATGGGTAGCCATGTGTTTCCTGCTCTTTAGACATTGCCATCGATGAAGCAGAATGCGCGTAACCTTCCGTAATACCTGGACTGATGTTCTTCGTACTTTTTCAAGCGTCTTTATGTTAATCTTTCCTTTCCTAATAGATTCCTCTAGTTTTATCGATTTTGAGTTTTAATTATGGTTTTGTCGCCACTTCGGTAACTCTTCTGTTTTTTAATAAAATATAAATAAATGGAAATATCACTCATAAGTCAATGAGGGGTGTCCCACCTTAATTGATAATAATAAGGAAATGTGAGCAAAATTTCTTATTATAATTAATTGCTGCTTTTGACAACCAGTGATTAAATTTGTTACAGAGTTGAATGGTATACTTACGTTACAACATACGACAACCTATCTAACATAAGGGTATTACTTTATTTGTTAAATGTTGGTATCTTATTATTTGTTACAGAGTCGTATGGTTTTATATGTCACAAGTTTTTGATGATGTTATATTTTAAAGAGTTTTAAAGTTTAATATAGTACAGGGTCGTATGGAAGTATTAGTTAATGTATGGTATGGTATTGTTTTGGTGCATTTTTGTCAAAAAAAAAGTTTGGTGCTAATATTTTCTGGCAATCTGTAGACATTCATATGGAACCAACTGTGCCCTTTTTCGGCCGACCATTTTTGTTTTCATTAAAGGCAGGCTGAAATTTTTGAGGAGCTTATGAGGATTGGTACGAAAAAAACATACCTTATCTTCATTGCGAAATGTTGACTTTATATAATATGGAAGTTTTTGACCACGTCCATCGTATATACTCTCTTGAACTTGAAATGAATGAAACTACATACTCTTGTTCTCCATCCGCTTTCCCCGTACTTTACTTACAACATGATAACCAGGGAAGGATAACCACTGCTGATAAGCTTGACGAATTTAATTTCCTGATGGTTAACTTTTCCCTTTTTGATAATAACACCCCTGCTTCCCCAATCTACGAACTTTATATGCCACAGTTGATTCGGTATTCAAGAGCTTGCCATGAATCTCATGATATCCGTAATAGATATCTACTGCTGACGGACAAGTTTCATGGTCGCCATCATTGTCACATTGGCCAATGTGCTATATCTTTGTGTGGTACGAAGGTCGGTGGTTTTGATTATGCGCATTTGGGTGTCTTGTTGTTGCGTTTGCTCCTCCTTTGTTCTGGTTTTCCAAACAGGAGTTGGATTTGACCTAAATCGAAATGGTATGTGTCTTCGATGAAGCAAAATACTCCGGAACAACTGGTTATATTTTCCTTTTACTTTTTCAACTCTTCATGTGTTTTTTGTCACTTGGTTCACATTTCCCGATACTTATCTCGATTTGTAATTCAAATAGCAGGTTTGTTGACATTTTTGGTTTTGTTTACAGGGTGGGATGAAAGCGGTTGTGTGGAGCAACGTGTTCCAGTTCCTGGTTGTCATTGTGGGAATATTCAGTATCATAATACAGGTTTGTTTCCAATTCTTCATTAATATTACAGGGATATGATACTGTTGTAAATGGCGAAGTTTTCTAAACTATTACTGCATGTGAAAGAATCAATTTAGGTGCCATCAATGGTACATGAAACCTTTGGAAAACAAGAACAGGTAAAGCCGCTCCATATCATATAAACAAATACAAAATACATCAGAAGATCTAGACATACCCCAGGTTATCAAATAAGAAATAACAAAATATTAAGTGACAACATTGATGATGCCGTTTATAAGCAATATAACAGTATTATGTAATAGGTAGTTCGTTGATTTGTATAATTTGTTTGTTTATAAGGATATCTCTCTCCAGTATGTTACTACATTGTAATAGTATCTGTATTCTGCATGACATCTATCTAATACTAGCATGGTCTCATATTAAGGTTCATATTTTACTAGTACATGTATACTAAGTATATCACTGATACGGGATGCATGAAGTATGCGAACATGTAAGTATACTGAGTGTGTCGCTTACATACATTTCAGTTACATCACTTAACGATATAGATGTTTTTAATATGCTAGTATGTGAATTATATCACATTCTGTATAGTGAATGATATTTGTGTATTATTTATATAAATAAATTATATAAATTCTTGTGTAGAAACAATAACCTATATCAACAGAGTACAATAAAGGTCGGTAGTCTCCAGTCCGTGTTTGATACAGCGTATGAAGGGATGCGGTTACGGTATCCATTGTAAGTATCTATGTAACTACGTATTAAATTTCTCCAAGTCAAATGTAATTGCTACATGTATATGCATGCATTTTTTCCCATAATGTTTCATAATTTTAATAAGTGGTTTGCAGATCAATGGGATACTATATTAAATTGAAATGTAAAATAGAAGATATGAACCTATACGATAGTCGTTGTTGTGTTTAGTGGTAAAGTGACGTGTTTCAGCACTAACCCTAATCCGACAGTGCGTCACTCCTACTGGACACTGATTATAGGGTCATCTATCTCCCTCACCTATCTCCTACCTACCCAGACGACCATCCAGAGGATCTGCTCAGTCCCTACACAGAGAGATGCTAGAAAGTAAGTGTTGACTTCCACAGGTTCTTATTCCTATTTATAGGTGGTCCTCTCTCGGGTGACGTCATAGCTGTGTTTGTAGCGTCACACACGCAGGGTGTGTTTCATTTATTTGTTTATACTAATATGGCGATGGGTCATTGTTGTTCCGCACTATCGGACTAATTATTTATTCATGTACATAACATGTGCAAATGAGCAAATTTTGTCCTCGCTGAATGCATTTTTTCTTAATGGTCCATATGTTCTAGGATTTCTAGTTCTTAAAGGATTACGGGTAATCATGGTTTGTGATTTTCTTAGACACTAGTACATGTATAATGATTAACAAAATAAGAAATACTGTAAGACAAATAAAATCATGAGGTTTGGCTCATTGTGTATGATGAACTATAGTACTACATTATGTTCTATTTCCAGTGAACAGTTCTATGTACGCCAAATGCTATAACATATTGTTACAAAATCTGAATATTTATTACGTGTGTTCTTTCCATCCTAAAAATGTGTTTGAAATAATAGTTTGATGGAATATTTGTCTCGGCTCAAGAACATTTCTTTTACAATATGGGAGTCTGAGGGTGCATTGGCTCTAGATACCCTAGTTTGAAAATGAAATGAGGGGGTCATTTATTTTGCCAGCTCTTAAGATATTGTTATATTGATTCAAAGAATACAAGCAGCATGTTTTACACATAGGTTTAATTTTCGAGTGAGGACCTTCCTACTTTCTGTAAAACATCTCTAAAATAACACTAATAGCCTTTCACTGCCTTCCGAATAGAAGCGCACCACATAGAGTGCAATACAAAATAAATTTGTGATTTCTCAATGATTTCCAGACAAATATATATAGTAAATGCCATCAAACGTTTTTAGTCACACAGTTGCAATAGGTGTAGAAATACAAACACCAGGAGTGAAATACAGTTGTACAATTGTCTCTTATGCTTTATTTGAAATTCTGTAAATGATTTCTCCGGTCGTTCAACTGAAGTGTCCTTTCAGAGTAGTTATGGTTTCGGCGGTAACGACAGTTGTCAACTTCCTACTCTCCTGTTTTCTGGGGATTTTCGCCTACGCTTACTTCAATAAGACCGGATGTGACCCTTTGGAGTCTAAAGCTATCGACAATCAAAACCAGGTATTCGTCCCGTTCAAGTATGATTTACTTACCCTATATTAAGTGTGATGTGTGTGACTCGTGAAGCAGGGGCTTAGCTGTAAAGCGACAGATCAAAGAGAAGGTTAACTGTTATACAAAGTAAAGCCAATGAGGTAAAGATAGAGAGTTTCGCCACTGCTATACAGAATAGAGACATAGAAAAGTTACTTCTCTGTAAATATACGTGTTTTCTTCTATCCTCAAAATTCAAACAAACAATTATAGTTTGAGGGCCTTTCAGGAAGTTATGACATCTTAAAATTACTCCTGGTGATGTTCCAGAGAGGTATTAACATAGCATATATCAAGACCGGTAGCCCAATAGATAAGCTCCCCCTTTTAATCTGTTAGAGGTCTTAATACCTGTGGTGAAGATGCTTTTGTGAAAAAGGAAATTATATATACATCTTTCTTTCGTATGCAAAACGTATTGCAATTCTACAATGTACTCCGATGGAGATACAACGATTAGGGTTGGGACTCTCTACCTTGATTCACTACCCAACTCTGAGATATTTACACTGTACAGTACGGCATTGATACACATATGATTACCTAGCTCAATGTTAAACGAAACATAGCAGTATCCATGATTAGATATCAAGTAATCGTTATTCCAACTCTATTTTAAGTAACAGAATGTATTGCAATAGATACGCCCTACTGTCTGATACACTTCCATATGTAACCAGAGTTTGCAAATGCAGATACCTTGCTTGATGCTTTTGAAACGAAATTTCCTTTTATTTTGCTAATTTATTTTATTATGTGACGTGTACATGTACGTGTTTATTTTCTTAACTTGCACGGTCAGATCCTACCATACCTGGTGGTGGTATTGTTCCGTGACATGCCGGGGATGGCGGGGGTGTTCGTGGCCGCCGTTTTAAGTGCTTCGCTAAGGTAATGCTATCAATAGTAGAACATATCTGTTTCACAGCTGCAATATTATTTATTTAATCCAAATTAAATCCAACCATTGCATCTTGCAATAATTAGAGGTTGCAAACGTGTTAAGTTAACTGAACAAAACAAAGGTAAAATGCGTGATACAATATGGTCATAAATACATAGAAATGTCTACAATGACTGTTCTTTTTTAATATATCCCATATCTGTTCGGACGGTCTTATTAGACTGTATGATCTTTGAAAACCAATGTTAGTATGATATGCTCGGTTTCAAATTATATACCTTGCTTTAACCTGATATACTATTTTACATCGTATGTATAATTCAGGATAACGTACGCTTTTGATAGTAATATAAGGTTGGTGAAAAGGAGAAAAATATCCCTTTCACAATGACAGTGTTTATGTTCGGTCCTATTTACAAGTTAAGAAACCTTCACTATTTCTACATCCTCTGATATGCGGTACGTATGGACATTAAGTTCCTCCGCTGAAGTTTTGGTTACAACGAGATACGAAAAGTGGTTACAGTTATGTCAATGCAATCACGTATTATTTTACTTAAATACACGTTTTTTTGTCAAATCATGTGATAGTATACATTTATATTTATTCGATTATAAATCTAAAAGAAAAGTATTAAAGGCAGATACATTTGCATAACTCCACATAAAGCACATGAAATGACTATCTGATGGTCAATCAGCATTGAAATGAGAAAAGTGTATTTTTCACTAATGCTGAGTAATGGAAAAATACAAAGAAATCTTTTTCCCGCAGTAGCATGTCTTTGACAGCAAAAATTAATCAAATGTTATTTTGACACCATTATAAGGCCGTATTAAGATTATTTGTCGTTTAACATGCTGTTTCACGTTTTACAGTGCCATTACGTCATTACTGAGTAGTCTGTCAGCCCTGACAGTACAGGACATCGTCCGGCCACTGGTCAAGGACATCACGGAGGCAAAAGCCACTCTAATAGCTAAACTTTGTGGTGAGGCTTAACTTCTGTTAAATGTTGGTCAGATCGTTCTTGCGAAATATAAGTTATGTAAATATTGAATGCTTGTCGTTTGAAATTGATAGTGTCAACAAAAAGTAATGGTGATGAAATGAACTACTCTTTAAACGAACTCGTGTCATGCGTGTTTTAGTTACGTATGTTTCATATAATGTGTTTTATCGAAGAGGAAGAGTGTGAGGATAAGCTGTTTTATACCTTTATATCTACAGCCAATTTAACTTACAGGAGCTGCATCTCCATTTTATCTCACATATCCGTGGTATCCTATGTTTCAGTACCAGTATACGGAGTCATATCAATAGGAATCTCCTTCCTGATAGGAGAAATAGAGGGCCCCTTGTCAGAGGTATCTGGATATATAAACTAATTTAATAAGTATACGACCATTTGCTGTGCTGGCATCGGATATGTATGTGTCATGTGATATAAAAGATTGTTATGTAGGGTATACAGTAAGACAAAGCCTTGTCAATTATGTATGTATGTAGTACATGTACATTTGTATGTGTAACAAAATCACTACCCCTGCGTGTTGGGGATTGAGAACAGGATGGACCTGATGTTTCCAACTGCATTGTGTAAGAGGCAACTTATGTTTTGCAAACCCTGCATAGTTAGGGATTTGCTTTGGTGTCTTTTTCTTGGAATGACACAAGAGCGGACAAACATAATATGCTGTATCCATTGCAACAGTTGGGATCTTTTTACTTTCTCTTACCTCCTACCGTCCTTAAATGACCATATCTGTTGATAGGACATTAAACAATACTAAACCAAACCAACCCTACCTCCTAACAACCATATTTGTTTCCTAGCGCCTCTCTTGGCAATACTTCACGTTTGGCCTTAGTGTTGAAAGTGCGCACCAGTGGGGAGGTCAATCGGTTCTGTTCCAAGTCCTTCAAATGGTAGTTGGTATTATCTGCTAAACGCTCAACAAATAGGATATTCCTTTTTGAAACAACTTGTTAATACGTTGTCAAAATATTGACAAAAATATGACCGAGAGGAATACTGTGATAGTTGCCTTTGGCATGGTATTTTAAGTTAGGTACATGTAAAACTCTAAAGTTGGCATCAGATCCACGCTATCGCAAGAAGACAAACAACACTAATATACCACGGCATACATAGGTACACATATGCATTCATACATTATACAAACGTTTCTTACAAAATAAGACAAAAAATAACAAAATGATTAACCACTCTGGATGAAGATGCACTGTAACCGGACTAAAGTAAATCTTAACTGACAAGGACATATCTGGAAAGTGTTGATGTAGAAATAATATGAAAACTATTCATGCAATGCAAAAACCACATAGTTCGACTAATCCCACATTTTAGTGTCTCGTTAGACAGGTGTCTAGTAAACACAATCTCATTTTTCTTTTAAATCGTAACAGATTGTCTACAGCTTGTTGTCCAGTTTCGGTGGTGCATCTGCTGGGATGTTCTTCTTTGCTGCATACTGTCCCTGGGCTAATAGTAAGGTAGGCAATCCTTGTGTCATTTAAGTGATACAACTAGAGAGCTAAATCGTTTTTTATGTACCACATCATAAGATGAAGCTTGATTTTGACTAAAGCAACGTAGTCAAGTGAACTAAAGAGAACTCTCTACAGAGGATTTACAATTACTTTTCACTGACCACCGCCGATGATAGTACTAAGATCATTACGATATATCCCACATGACCAGGTTTTGATATTTCTTACCTCAGGGAGTTGTTACAGGAGGTTTGACGGGTATGGGGCTGGTAATGTGGATAGCTTTGGGACAGAACTTTTCCCCCACTCGTCGGAGAGCTCAGACATTACCACCAGTCTCCACAGACATGTGCTGGGATAACATCGCCAACAACCAGAGTCATTCAGGAGGAGATATCACAACACTACCTCAACTCTTAACTTCTGCCGTCTCCATAGAAAATCTAGAGCACAAGTAATACTGATGTTTGAGAATGAAGTGTTATAACTTATCAAATAAAGTGTGTCTAAATTGAAAACAAGGGCTGCTTTATAAATGTATTTTTGCTATTTTACAATGCATGATTTAACTTGACGCATTTTAGCAATCAGTGTTGTTGATTGAAATTTTATTATTTCAATCATTATCGACGACCGTAATATCTTTAAAGATACTATTTTTCTATTGTAAATAATAACTCATTGTCGACGACAGACGTGTATTTATGATGTTACCACATCGTCGATGTTACGATACTTTTCATCGGTTTATATCCATGTACTAGTGGATGATAGTACATGGGAGTGTATATGTTATTTTCCTTTCCAATAAATCATGAACATGTAACGTTATTCCAAAACTCCCCGTATTTCCATTGATAAACATGTGAGTCGTGTGTGACTGGCCTTTAATGAAATAGCTTCGGGGAGTGAAGGTACACGCATGCATACGTTCAGATACCCATTCAGGTTGAATTAGCACAATATGATCACTTACTGAAGAGTCCAGAAAATATGAAATTAGCTTTAACATCGGCGCGTTAGTAAAATATAAACTGAAAGATATCATTTGAAAAACATTCTGTAAAAATATGAATTATAGTTGATATGTTAGTAACAACTTAGTTTTCATTGTCAAGGGCCACTGTCGACGGTTTAAGGTCTCGTTATAAACTACTATCACATGTTGTTGACATTGTGTTATAAGGTATTGTACATTAGTGCCATATATGTATATTTATGTTTGTTACAGCGAGGGCATTGACGTGCTATACTCCATATCATACTATTGGCTGGTCCCTTTATGCATGTTCACGACAACTATTGTGGGATCTTTGGTGTCTGTCCTAACCGGTAGGTCTTGCACGTGTACATAATGCATCGCTTTGACAACATTCAAAAGAAACAATGTTTAAAGTTTTTCAAACTGCTTTGTGAACTCGTTGCGATCTGTAATGGTAAATCTGATTAAAGAACAGTATTCCCTGCTCCAGGTCCGGTTCGAAATTACCAAATCATGATTTTCTGTTCAATGGAAAAAATCACTTGAACTGACAAACTATTATAAGCTGAATTATCTTTTGTAATATTTTTTATTTTTTTATTTTGTGGAACAAGATCAGCGTGTGGTATTTTATGATCGTGTGGTATATGATCATTATGTGGTATGAGATGACAGTGATAAGGACATTGTTTGGTATTTAAGCATTGTGTGGTATTAGTTGATTGTGTGGTATTAGATGATTGTATGAATTTCGACCATTGTGTTGTATTTTATCATTAATTTTCTCACATGTAAATCAATGTGTGGTATTAAACGAGAGTTATTAATAAGTAATATACAGCTACTACATGTAGTACCAACATGTTTTGTGTATACTGTGATCAGGACGACCGGACCCTGCCGATGTTGACGTCCGCTACATTCTCCCCTTCTTTGATTACTGCTGTCCGTGTCTTCCTCAGAGAGTACGGACAGTGTTGTATGGTGGAGTAAGATTTGAGGAGGTATGTACATTTATGTAGAAGGGATCAAATTGTTTTTATAACACACATCTTTTCAAGTCCAATCGGGGAATCGAACCCGGCTGTCTTTGTGAAATGCAATTGCGCTATCCACTGCGCCATCCGACAATTCCTTTTACATTCGAACACGTAAATATCAATAACGTTATACAGTTAAACATGTTTAACCTCATCCTCTTGATTATGTTGTCTTGTCTGATTTCGAATCAACTAGATCCGTCACTTGTTTATGATGTCTTCTCTGTTTTTGGCGACTTTGAGTTCCGACACTTTTTGCATTTATGTTGACGCGCTTGTGAGTCTGTGCCTATACATAAATGTTATCGTCCTATTAGTTGTGTCTATATGTGGACGCTATGGTATTCAGCCTGTATGTTGACGGTTGAGTTGCTCGGTGCCTATATGGTGTTTTGCCTGTAAGTTGAAGCTATGATGGTTTACCTCTATTTTTCTTGCATGTTGCAGCTCTGGTAGTCTTACTATAATTTGTTTGTATGTTGACAGTTTGATGTTTTTATCATATTTTGACTGGATACTGACACTACTGTTTTGTTATTATGATTTGCATGCAGTTTGTACCTAAGATTTATTATTTTGTATTTCTCTGCATGTGGACGCTCTTGTGTTTTCATTTTATATCGCTTTTAGTGTTTTGTTTTTCTTATATTGTTATTAAGAAAGCATTGTTCGATTTTACAACTTTGAATATTTTGGTTATTTATGGTTACCTCAAAAACAGACGCTTACACCTTTTTTGAAATGCTCATTTCTGATAGGTCGAATAATGGCAATATAAAGTTAAAACGCACTTTTGATTTTTATGTACAATGTAGGTATTAAGGTATAATACGACAATCAGAAAAAATACATCTTGATAAGTCCTTAATTATGGGTCTAAAAAAGAGACATTAATTTTACATATTTTTAACAGAGAAAAGACTGGTTGAAAAGTCTGGACAAGAGACGTTTATCAAACGAAGAAACAAACGTGGATACAATGACGACCGCAAATGGGGAACAACTCGATTACAACACAAGCACTCTCTCAACAGAGGAACAACTGAAGAACAACAAAAATACACTCTCAACAGGAGAACAACCGCAGAACAACAGTAAAACCCTCTCAACAGGAGAACACCACGAAAACAACAGATATACTTTCTCAACAGGAGAACAACACGAAAACAACAGAAATACTTTCTCAACAGAAGAACAACACGAAAACAACAGAAATACTTTCTCAACAGAACAACTCGTAAACAACAGAAATACTCTCTCAACAGGAGAACAACTCGTAAAGAACAATAGTACTCGCACTATAGGGCGACAAATAGAGGACGAGAAGTGTACTCGCTCAACCGGGCAACAACTCAAGAACAATAGAAATACTCGCTCGAAAGAAAAACAACTCGAGGATGACAGTTGTACTCAACCAATGGAGGAACAACGTAACAACAATTCATCGTCTAACTGTGACAAAAAGCATACTGACTTGTCAAGGAAACAACTAAGTAGCAATAACTATAACAACACAACAGTGGGGGAACTCAGTATCAAGGAGTGTACCAGTTCGTCAGAGGAACAACTACGTGACAATAAGTATACCAACTCGACCTACCTATAGTGACGTGTATTAGATGCAAATATTTTCCATTAATGCATTTGAATGTAGTTGACGCCATTCTTATTAGTGTAAGTTTCAAACAGAATGAAGTAAAAATGTGTTGAATATAAAGCGGCAGCATTTCTGTTTTAATTTGGCAGTACGTTATAGGTCAATCCAGTCAGGAAAATCGAAACATCACAAATGAGTCATTATCTGTTTGAAAATGTATATAATATGATCGCTTTGCAGATACCACGTCCTTGTAAGACGACACATACAACGAGGACGATCAGAGAAAATCACTTCTTATTTTTATTTTTCTATGATATATTACACTTTGTAATACTTAAAATATATATGTCTTACACTATGATATATTACACTCTGTATGACTTAC
>JAUMHH010158883.1:0-17930 GCA_032359455.1 Chlamys rubida | reverse complement strand
GTTCCAACAACCACAAGTACTGCCGGTGTCACTACTACTACTGATGTTCCAACAACCACAACTACTGCCGGTGTCACTACTACTACAGATGTTCCAACAACAACAAGTACTGTCGGTGTCACTACTACTACTGATGTTCCAACAACAACAAGTACTGCCGGTGTCACTACTACTACAGATGTTCCAACAACCACAAGTACTGCCGGAGTCACTACTACTACTACAGATGTTCCAGCAACCCTAGTACTGCCGGTGTCACTACTACTACAGATGTTCCAACAACCACAACTACTGCCGGTGTCACCACTACTACAGATGTTTCATCAACAACTACTGCCAGTGTCACCACTCCTATAGTTTTACAAACAATATCTAATGACATTTCCATTACATAATAATTGCGTCAAGCTCAGCAATCGTCATATTTTTGTCGAATGATTATTGTGTTCTTTTAGTTTAGTTCTCATACCTTCTCCTGTTGGTTATAATGTTAAGCATCTAGGCATGTGATATCGCTGCTATTTTTCTTGCGACATGTTGTTGTCATAAAGATGTTTGGTGATTGATGCATCGATAAAGACAAAAAATATATTTTAAAGAAAAATAGGGGGAAAGGGGAATTATGTTGTTGATAAGCGAGATCGGAAATGAAGGTTAGGGCATGATATGGATGTTTAGATGTATACGAAATGTATGTTTTTGTCAATTTCGGTATCTTTTTTTATCCCTTGAAGTTGAATTTTTGTTGTTTGATGTCCATTTTATGTTTGTAATCGCACGTATTGATATTTCAGCTGCAGGTATATCGTCATCAGGGACCACAAGTTCATGTAATACAATAATGTAGCGCTGGCAATATTGATAGACTTTTTGAATGACATAAATAAATCCTAACCTTAAATTACTAAAGAGGAAAATATGCAAGCTTTCATATCATGATAGGAAATAAATGGCAGTTGAAATATTTTTCTTCTTTCTTCAACTAATTTTGTTTACGTCTTAAATAATTGTACCATTTTGACGGCGTGCTGTTTTCCGTGTTTCCACTTTTAGATAGTCGGTGTACAGTTACTCTGCCACTTCGCACTTGTATCATGTAATTCACCTATATTTGTTCAAACTGTTTATATGGGTTTTTTTTGGTTGTTTTAAGTTATAAGCAGTGATTAAGCCGCGACGAATACGTCAAATTTTCGTCAAATTAATCAAGTGGTGTTTATAAAAAAAATCTAAGAACATATATGTTAGTTGTTAAGTTTTCAAAAATGTTCAATTAATTAGGTAGTACAACTATTTTTGTTTTAACTATCAATTTCTATTTTTTTTATTTTTTTTTATTTTATCTTCATTTAATTCTTTAGTTAATTTTTATCTCTTTTTTAACGTCGTAATGATATGTTTTAAGTGAGAACGTCAATAAAAAAAAAATCTTAAAATTTTTTAAGTTACATATGAGTCTTGTATATAGCATTATTTTAAAACCACTGTTGGTCTTACAGAATCAACCACAATTGGTCCTACAACCACTGCTGGTACTACAGAATCCACGACAACTGGTCCTACATCCACTGCTGGTACTACAGAATCCACGACAACTGGTCCTACAACGACTACTGGTTCTACAGAATCCACGAATACTAGTCCCACAACCACTGTTGGTCCTACAGAATCCACGACTACTGGTCCTACAACCACTGCTGGTTCTACAACCACTGCTGGTCCTACAACCACCGCTGGTCCTACAGAATCAACGACCATCGGTCAAACAACCACTGCTGGTCCAACAGAATCTACGACAACTGGTCCTACAACCACTGCTGGTTCTACAGAATCCACGACTACTAGTCCCACAACCACTGTTGGTCCTACAGAATCCACGACAACTAGTCCCACAACAACTGTTGGTCCTACAGAATCCACGACAACTGGTTCCACAACCACTGCTGGTCCTACAGAATCCACGATAACTAGTCCCACTACCACTGTTGGTCCTACAGAATCAACAACAACTGGTCTCACAACCACTGTTGGTCCTACAGAATCCACAACAACTGGCCCCACAACCACTGCTGGTCCTACTGAATCCACGACCACTGGTTCTACAGCCAGTGTTGGTCCTACAGAATCCACGACCACCGGTCCAACAACCACTGCTGGTTCTACAGAATCCACGACTACTGGTCCCACAACCACTGTTGGTCCTACAGAATCAACGACAACTGGTCCCACAACCACTGGTGGTCCTACAGAATCCACGACAGCTGGTCATACAACCACTGCTGGTCCAACAGAATCTACAACAACTGGTCCAACAACCACTGCTGGTCTTACAGAATCCACGACCACTGGTCCTACAACCACTGTTGGTCCTACAGAATCTACGACTACTGGTCCAACAACAACTGCTGGCCCAACAGAATCTACGACAACTGGTTCCACAACCACTGTTGGTCCTACTGAATCCACGACAACTGGTCCCACAACAACTGCTGGTCCTACAGAATCCACGACAACTGGTCCAACAACCACTTCTAGTTCTACAGAATCCACGACCACCGGTCAAACAACCACTGCTGGTCCTACAGAATCCACGACCACTGGTTCTACAGTCAGTGTTGGTCCTACAGAATCCACGACCACCGGTCCAACAACAACCGCTGGTCCTACAGAATCCACGACCATTGGTCCAACAACCACTGCTGGTCCAACAGAATCCACGACAACTGGTCCTACAACCACTGCTGGTCCTACAGATTCTACAACAACTGGTCCTACAACCACTGCTGGTCCTACAGAATCCACGACAACTGGTCCCACAACCACTGCTGGTCCAATAGAATCCACGACAACTGGTCCTACAACCACTGCCGTTCCTACAGAATCAACTACTACTAGTTCCACAACCACTGTTAGTCCTACAGAATCCACGACCACTGTTAGTCCTACAGAATCCACGACCACTGTTAGTCCTACAGAATCCACGACCACTGTTAGTCCTACAGAACCCACGACCACCGGTCCAACAACAACCGCTGGTCAAACGGAATCAACGACTACTGCCAGTCCTGTTACCACTTCTACTCCTACAGCGTCTACCACTACTGATCTGCCAAGCACTAGTACATCAGCTCCTACCACACCTGCAGGTATGTGTATGTTTAAGTCAAAGAAAATCTTTAAATAGTTATATTTTTTTTTATGTACGCGGGGTTTACGGTAAAATGACAAAGAATAGTTTTCTATTGGAATAAATACCGCTTTGTTATCGCCAAATTAAAGAGCAGGGTTTAGTTTGAAAAATAACATATGGCATTGCCAATTCTGACGTCACGATAACCTTGACGTTTAGTAAGTTTGACGTCGCAATACAGCATCCCTTGTGTCAGTATTATTTGCCTTGAAATGGACTCTGTTCTCGGACGTTTAAAAACAAAAACTACACAGATATGTTTGTTATAACTAGCATATTGGATGTATTCCATATTCCTCTCTTGTGGCAAATAACAAAATATTCACCCCTCTTGAAATAGTACTGTTATTCATAAAGAGACGAAGGATAGCCTCGATATCGTTTCAACACATACAAGGCAGAACTAGAACAATTAAGTGTTTCATTACCAGACAAACCATTCGATTGGTCAAAAAATATGAAATATAAGTAAAGAGCATATCCTATACTGGGCTAATGACGTCATCAGTAAGAAATATATGATAAATTGTCCAATTTCTTAAAGATTTCTAGAAACAATCTAATAAATGAAAACATGAAAGAAAAGTATACTAAAACATGAAAACTTAAAGGTACAAAAACGTGTTAGTACTCCCAGTAAAACATGAACCATCTCATTATTATGAATTAAGCTGTCCCGTTATTACGAGTAAAGCTGTTTCGTTATTACGACTTCAAATATCTTATTGCACCGACAGAAATGTTTATATCGATTTCAGTTTTACAATTATTGATCTTTGTTCACGGCAAAACTCACGAGGTAATCTGACTCGTAATGACGAGACAACTCGTAGTTACGAGATTATCGGGGTTTTTTGTTTGCGCAAAAAGCCAATAACAGGATCTGAGGGGAATACATAAATGCCTGTAATAAATAAATAAAAAAATAAATAAATAGGTTATTCTGGGAAGAGAAAGCCAGAGTATCAGTCTTTACTGTTCTCTTCAAATTCAGGAATTTAGTCCATGGGCAACTATAATGGCGGGAACAAGGATAAAATGTTTGTGGCGTCATAGGTCTAATTATAGTTATATTAAGTTCAGCGTGCTATAAATAACTAAGATCATTTAAGGACATGTATAATGTATACACATGTGCTAGAGGCGGTACGTTGGTGTATTTGCCTCCTTACGATAGCGCGGATCTCGTAACGGCTGGTCATCATTTTTATCTAACTCTCTTTAGTTAGTTTTCAAATTGTAAAAAGACATTCCGGTTTAACACAATTTGAAAATGAACTATTTCGAGTTCGATTAACTTGATAGCCAACCATCACCCGTTGGGGAACCTCTTTGTCTTAACCACTACTACGGGATGATATTTTAATGTCCTCATCCCCACAGGGTGATATTGATGTGTCTCAACTACTACGAGATTGTAATGTCTCCATCATCACAGGGTGATATTGATGTGTCTCAACTACTACGGGTGATATTTTAATTCCCCCATCTCCACAGGGTGATATTGATGTGTGTCAACTACTACGAGGTGATACTTTAATTTCATCATCCCCACAGGGTGACATTGATGTGTCTCAACTACTACGAGATTGTAATGTCTCCATCATCACAGGGTGATATTGGTATGTGTCAACTACTACGAGGTGATATGCTCATGTTCCCACCACAACAGGGTGATATTGGTATGTGTCAACTACGACGAGGTAATATGGTAATGTCGCCATCATCACAGGGTGATATTGATGTGTGTCAACTACTACGGGTGATACTTTAATGTCCTCATCCCCACAGGGTGATATTGATGTGTGTCAACTACAGTACTACGGGGTGATATTTTAATGTCCTCATCCCCACAGAGTGATATTGATGTGTGTCAACTGCTACGGGTGATATTTTAATGTCCTCATCCCCACATAGTGATATTGATGTGTGTCAACTACAGTACTACGGGGTGATATTTTAATGCCTGCATCACTATGAGGTTATATTAGACTTACAACTCTATTGTATTATTTTTTCTAGTCACGTCTGCTGGATTCTTTGCGTTCGGAGAAGAGCAAGGCGATACGTTACTGGCTGCAGCAGCAACGTCATCAGATTTGATAACGCCAGTCGTACCTTTGTCCACAACAAACCAAAACTTTGGAAGCGTTTCAGTAAGTTATGACAGTATATACCTCTACGCTGACATGGAAATATAAACAGGAAAAGAAATTGGGAAGTCTCGTCTTATTTTGAAATATTTACTGTTTATGTAGAGAACCTGAATTTGGTCGTTCCACGGCGACCAGGTAGCTCAATTGATATATGGTATCTGTCTAGAGTTCGAAGGGTTCCGGACTCAAACCCTGTACCGTTTGTGCATTTTTCGTTTCCTGGTACATTGGTGCCTGTGACCAACCCTTGTTTAAAGCATTGAGTCAACGCTTGGCAAGGGGATACCCGGACCTCTGTTGTAAATAGTGGTGTCTTCGGGGGCGAAGACTTGAAGGAGGAGGAACGAATCGGAACTGGAATGGGTCGTTCGTGAGCGACCAAGTAGCTCAACTGGTAGGGGGTCCGTCCAGAGGTGGGAGGGAATATACTTGTTTCTTGGCTAATCAAAAGAAGAAACAGCTGTCAGAACGCGGCAAATCGCTCCTGAAATACTCTTAAAGAAGTTTAGGAGAAACCCACCATATCATCATCCAGCACTATTTTATCCTGATCACCTGAACCCCTTTTCATAAAGAAACTTGCCTTCGCACTGGATTATTGCAAATTAATATGGAATGGTACACTTCATGTACATTATAATTGAAACTTATATTAACTCGTATACAGATGTTAAAAAAATGTATATTAACCAACTCAAGTCAAGGAAATAATGGGACTATTTTTGAAGTAATCAATAAGCACATCTTTTTAAATCATTAGATCTTTCTTCGAGAAATGAAAGTAATTAATTAATTAAACTCTACCTCTGTTCGAATTAGAATCGAACAAAATAAAAATTGATTCGTTCGTTTCTAAACATTATCGTTCAAACAAGTAGATAGCATTACGTTGTCCGTTAAACAAATCAAACCAGTAAAACATTTGTAACAAGTGATCTTATCAACCTAATAGTTAATGTCGGACTCGAAGTTTTCTTGTGTGTGTTTGAATTCCGCATACTTTGCACAAATTGTTCAGTGTTTCTCATCTCTTAATCTTACATTGTTCTCCTTGTCAGCATCTCTTTTCTCCATTAAATCATCCAACCCTACAATTCATGCTTCCAACAAGTTGAAAAGGCGTTGGCCTTCATCTGTTGACATTTTGATGTGTCAGTTCAAACGCTTGAGTACACACTAAAACACGGATAGCTAAACAGCATTTGGCTGGACATTGCGGAGAAACGACACAGTGTATATCGGTTGTTTTTTTTATTTGTTTTCTTAATGTATTCAACCCCCTTCAGATTAAAACAACACACATTTTTTCTATCTAGGTATACTATTCGGAACGTACTTGCCGTTTCATTGGGAACCATGTAATCAGAGGAGTTTCGAACAGGGGGTGCATCACGAAAATAGTTATCGCAATATTGGGTGGGGGGGCATTTATTACGAGAAACTTATTACACGGGTGACCGGAAGTGGTATCATAGGGATTCAGAAATTATCACACATGCAAAAATACTGATATTTCGAGTAAACATATGATAATACTAATTATTACACTAACTTGTCTCTTTCAGATTGGCGTCAATGGTATTATTTCCCTTGATTCAATTTTCTTCTCGGTGAATCCCGTGTTCTACGGTTCACCATCTTTAAACGTGAACCTCTTTGGACCTTACTGGATGGACGTTGGTCGTGATAGCGACACACGCATCTTTTATCAACTGTATGACAAAATCAATATCCAACCTGGAACTGACCTATCCGTCTTCCAGCAGAACGTCGATTTAATTGACCAGACTGTACGCAAATACAAGGCGCATTCGAACTACACGTCAAGATGGTCATTTGTCGCTACGTGGTACAAAGTCTACCCGGAAGTTTCGGCCAATGCAACAAATGAGGTATATATACGATCACGTCGTCAGGGTGAAAGGTAGTTCCGTCTGTGGTTGCTAGGGTAAATATTCCAGACACAGCTGGTTCCCGCATTTGTATCCCATAGTAATGAAATGTAGTTCGATCGAAGTACGAAATAATTACTCCGGTAATAATATACTGTTATCTGGTACGTGATTTTTCCCCCTAAGAACAATAGACTAATTCCATTGAAAAATCCTGATGATAACGTGTATTTGCCCTTTTCCATAAGTGACAACGAATTGCCGTCAAAAATAAGATTCCATCACTCAGCTCATGTAGTATTATATTAGGATTATATCACGATGTCAGTCTCTCCCCGGGTTGTCGTTTCTTACTCTGTTGATTTTTTAACTTTCAACTATGCTAGCCAGTTTTTGACAGAAGAAGTCTCAGTATATTTCTAAAACTTAAAATCAGAAAAACTTGAAATTTCGATTTATGTAATGTGGCAAGACACTACAAATAACGATATATAGAGGGTGACAAAAGAAACTATTTTAAAGTGATGCCCATAGTTCTTGGATATGGTCAAATAGTTTTATAACTTTTATACATTCCGCCATATAAGCTAGCTGTTCGTATGTGTTCTAAAAAATAAAATGGTGGAGGACATCAGTAAAGTATAAAAACCTTGAAAGTGATTGTATCTGAATTGTTCGACATATAGTCCCTTAAAGACATCGTAGCGAAGAACCATTCACTGTCAAACTCTTTATGATAGACTTTTTAAAGTATTAGTTATTGTTTGGTTGAAGTTGTTTCGATATGCACCGTATTACAATTGTTGGGTATAATATGTGATATGTTAATGGTTGGCAAAAATAATTATTTAAACCGTAAGGCATGCTGATTCACTTCCGTTACACATACTGATTCACTTCCGTTTACACATGCTGATTCACTTCCGTTACAAATACTGATTCACTTCCGTTACACATACTGATTCACTTCCGTTACACATGCTGATTCACTTCCGTAACGCATGCTAATGATGACGTAACGTATGTTTTGTTTTCCAGCATATGTCCTTCCAGGCTGTCATCACCACCAATGGAATCAATTCCTACTATATGACACAGTATTCAAACTTCAGCGTTGCATCAATACTTGGGAGGCAGATATCAATTGGTTACAAGCTCGGAGCTCAGATAGAACAGAATCAAAATTCCTTCCTGGTTTCCGCTACACAGATGGATACATGGCAGGGGAATCAGGGTAAGTGTAAAGAAACGTTTTCAACAAAAACCCAGATAAAGTTTAAGTGTAACGAAATGATTTAAACCCAGGTTTAGATTCAGTGTAAAGAACACCTTTTAAACAAAGCAAGATGTAATGAAACCCTCTCAAAGAGGCCTGGGTACAATTTCAGTGTAACGAAACCCTTTCAATAGGCCTGGGAACAGTTTAAGTGTAACGAAACCCTTTCAATGAGGCCTGGGTACAGTTTCAGTGTAACGAAACCCTTTCAATGAGGCCTGTGTACAGTTTAAGTGTAACGAAACCCTTTCAATGAGGCATGGGTACAGTTTAATTGCAACGAAACCTTTTCAAACAAACCAAGGTACATGTACATAGTTTAACGAAACACTTTCAACAAAATCAGGGTACAATTTGAGATTAAGGAACCTTTTCAACAAAACAAGGCCCATGTGCATGGTACGAGCAACAAAACTAACAGGAAACAGGGTGGAATGCTACTGTCACGGAAGGGTTGCGAGTCTATAGGTATGGAGGCTAAGCAAGTGTGCCTAAATCTTTTCAGAAGTAGACAATCAAAGTAAATTTGTAAGTGTTTAGAGGCACAGTCAGGTTAGAGGCTACATTCGACCAAAACGCAAAAAAACCCAATTTGTTCGTTAACACTTCTCAAATGGTTATAACTCTCGTTTCAGATCTTCCTGCATTCTACTTTTACGAGTTAACGCCTTCTGACGCACAGGGTACCACGCCCCTTTTGGAGTGTATCGACTGGTACACTGGTAACCTTGACGGGACAGTGGTGAACCCCAACCCCTTCGCCGGTATGGTTTTCGATGCTAGCACGATGTGTCCCTGTGATTTCATAACCCGTATCCTGGACTGGCGATTCTCAATCATGCCAAGCTACACCCGAGATGGAATGTTCTGTGTGTCAGGCTATTTAGAAAGTATCTTCCCTGCCACTAGGGTAAGTACAAATTAAAGTTGGAGCTGTCATAACTTTTCTTACGGTTACTTGGTGTTTTATTTCTCACAAATGAAGGGATTTAACAAACGACTGTGTTTGAATCATTATTCCCATTCATTGTTCAATGTATCGTTCATGTCATATCGTTCTAATATGTTCAAACAGTTTGCCGAGTCCTTTTTTAATGGCTAATGACTTAGTATTCAGATGTTCTTTGTGGCGCCATTTTTGTTCGATGTCTTACCGAATGATGATAGTGAAATTTCATTTCGAAGAAAAAAATCGTCGTACCTTGAAAGTCATTTAAACAGGAAAATTGAAAATATTGTCAGATAAAGAATCGGAACACTTTTCTTTCTGAATGTACATATTCATTTTTGTACTTATAGGAAATTAATGAAAGAAGATAAAAAAAAATGCATTAAATATTAACTAAATATGGACAGATTTACATATACGTGTATTTTGACGTACATTCATATTCATTATTAATTGGTCATGTTTCCAGGAGTGTTGCTACACCAGCAGGTTTGGATTTTTAATCCCAAACGAGTCTCGTTTCCTTGCGAGACATCCCTTACTCCCTGGCTTCGAGGCTCAAGACGACATTCCCAGGAGGAAGTGCTGTAAAGAATCTAACGCCTGTGGCTATTGGCAAAAACTCCGACCAACCACAACCAGCTGTCGTTCGATATCTCTCTTGATGATAGGTAAGACAGCACAATTATGAATAATTAATTTGTTGGTGGTCAGATGCTGCAGTGGATAGCGTATCTTCCTTTTACCAACACCATAAAATACCGGCCGATTGATTGATATAAGTTGATATCACATGTTGCATAACTGTTTTAAGTTGATCATTTTGGACAATTTAACGACACATCTATTCTGCCGTATTTAGTTGAAAAGATATTCACTTTGAGGGATTCGAAGAGCATTTTTAATTGAAACATGTTAATTGTTTTAGAAAAAATGTGATGCTCCGATGGTTCCTTATAAAACTACAGTATTATAGATAGACTTGTACATTCACTTTATAAAAATAATCAACCCCATATATCTAAGCATTGAGCTGCCTTCAGTTAACATTTATAGGCAATATGAATGCCAACTGGACAAAGGAAAGTTCCATGAAGCGCTAAAAATCGTTTCGAAATTAAACTTAAACAAGAACCACCTGTTTGGAGATAAACAGTACATCATTAATGTATGTGGTCACAAGTCTGAAATAGTTGTGCGCCTATCATTATATTAATTCAGAGCTTTCCGTTCAAAGGGAAAGAACTCAAGTTTCCATATCATCTCGCGTGTGTGTAATGCCTTGTACATTTACGTGAAACCGCTGTTGTTCCTTATGAGAGATGTAATGCATAAGACACAGAAATAACGGTACATATGCTGGTTTAAGTAAAACAAGGGATGCTTACAGTTGAAGAAATGTGGTCGTTGTCATTTTGAGATATATAATAATGTAGTTCACTACAGTTGTAACGCTTTCGTTCGCGTCTTAAACCGAATTCG
The DNA here is from genome assembly GCA_032359455.1 of Chlamys rubida. Taxonomy (NCBI): domain Eukaryota; kingdom Metazoa; phylum Mollusca; class Bivalvia; order Pectinida; family Pectinidae; genus Chlamys; species Chlamys rubida. The sequence goes on along the minus strand of JAUMHH010158883.1, from coordinate 6,985 downwards.
TATTTTATAGGAATTGTGTTGATATCGAATCGAAAAAACACCCACAGCTTTCAGTCTGCATTGTATCAGCCAAATGCCGCGCAGTCTCGAAACGATTGCAAGCGGCTCTGCTGAAGAAGAAAGGGCCTGGGGACGTTTATACATTGTATAAACCAAAGTATAAAAGGCTCTCTGCCAATCAAAATCTGTTTATTTTTAACTTTTATATAAGAAACACCAATATACTGTGCAGTGGCACCATGGGCCTGTTCGACTTTTTGGAACAACGGGGTTTTCTGCTTTTAAAATTAAACATTTTCGGGTGTAAATCTTGGCCGACCTGCAAATGTTTATACAGGCCATGCCATGCGTCGTCAAGGCTCGCATGAAAGCAGCATCAGATTACTAGGGCCGACCTTATTTCATAAAGGAACAACTCTAGTTCAACCTGTCCAACTGTTTGGATCGCGATAAATTAAAGCGGCCCTAGGCATCATTTTTCAATATGCAAAATCGTCCATTTCGACGTAATAAGGAAGAACACAATGACGTCAACAAACGTTCCTTTGATTTTTCAAGCCTAAATTTCACAACATCTGTAATGAAATTGTGATACAAAAATTATGATGCAAAGAGTTATAATAATTATTGTTCTTAAAAATCGTTTGTATCGGAAAATCGCATTAGATCCTCTTCCGGTATATAAGACTCTTCTAATTTTTGTTGAACTATGATGTTTATCCACAGCGTTCTTGTTTGGTGATCCCCATTTTATGACTCTGGACGATAAAGAATTTACCTTCAATGGTAAAGGAGAGTACACCATGGCCAAAGTCAATACGACGATCAGGATGGTGTTGCAGGCACGTACAGCACAGGCCACGAATGAGAATGGTACGGACGTGAACGCGACTATCTTCACTGCATTCGCTGGCAAATATTTCAATGGCAACGCCTCGTTCCAGGTGGAGCTATCTGATGATAAACAAAGTAAGTTTTCGCTATCATTGTCAAGAACGTATCGTTCTAACTGCTCAGTGTATTTTATTTCAGTTGAAAGCGAGGTGCATTGCTACCTCGTATTTTCTAGCGATTATATAACACTTCTTTTTTAAGAACTGTGATGACTTACTGAAGTATATCTCCCCGAATATCTTTATTTCAATTTTTCAGATGCAAATTTAAAACTGAGACAAAATACATACAGTTATAACGAAGTTTGACGTACACGCGTTACTCCCGATGTTGGAATTCGAATCCGCTCCTATAAACACGCTGGACTTCAAACGCTTGTCACATGTTCTAGACTTCAGTTCTAAACCTAACGGCCGATGAATTTGGAGCTCACTGCTTTCCAGGGCCGATCTGAACAAAGTTTTAGTTCTCAAGGCAGATATGTGAATGGCTCTCGACCTCGCGGTTGGCCTGACAAAGACTCTAGATGTCACGGCTGACCTGACAAAGTCTCTTGACCTCACGGCTGACCTGACTAGACCTCGCGGCCGCCCAGACAAATGCTCTTAGACTTCACGGCCGACCAGGACTATCACAGTCTCTAGACCTCACGGCCGCCATGACAAATGCTCTTAGACGTCACGGCCGCCCTGACAAACGCTCTTAGACGTCACGGCCGACAAGGACTATCACAGAATCTAAGCCTCACGACCGACTGGGACTGTCACAGGCTCTAGACCTCTTGGCCGACCGGGACTGTCACAGGCTCTGGACCTCTAGGCCGACCCCCAAGGGATACTTCAGCACCAGTTGACGTAATACATACATTTAATGTAGCTCGGTTATACATTATTATCAAGTTTACAAGCTCTACCGTTAAGAAAAAAAATAAGAGGAAGTTGTAATCAAATGATATATTTATGTTTTAGCTATGGCTATATATCTGAACGGAAGGGACTTCACTTTCGCCTTTTACAACGAAACGAATTTCAGTACCGTCGTAAACAAACAGCTCAATGCTGTGCGGCTCGAGGATACTCTCTTCCTGGGTTTCATCGAGACAGGTAAGTACAATGTACCCGACTATTTATCCTCGAAAGCCAAGGGGTTCGGCTCCCGATACATACATCTTGTCTGCACTCCCGGAAAATCCTCGAAATCCAAGGGGTTCGGCTCCCTATACACATATCTTTCCTCCCCTGGAATATGTCATGAAAAAATGGAAGGATCTTTATACCACACCTTGTGAATGATACAAGTAAATTAGTCGTTTGTTGTTGATGAAGATCAAGAGAATTGCTCGGCAGCGTAGCGGTAAAATCGTCAAGCTTTCAAAATGGATGAAACACCTCTATATTCTTCAAAGGACAGGTAACCAAAGTGATTGGTCAGGTTTCTATACCTGAAAACCAGTCAAATAGACAGTTTACCGCGAGCCTTTCATTTTTTCATGACATATTACAGGAGCGAAGAGATGATTTGTATCGAGAGGAGATAGTTGGCTCAGGCATTGCACAAAATTTACACCATACAGTCCGTGTATTACGAAGGGGGGTGATGATCTGCAATGAGTTTAGTTTACAATATTTTCATAAAATGTAAGAATACCCATACACCTGGAACTGTTGGCTGTTTGGTTACATTAATGAATATCTCCACTCGTACGCTTTACGGTGATCAAAAGCCAGCGGGAACCCTAGTCTGCGCCATCGTCTGGTCATTTAAAAACAAAGACTTTCTATCGATTACTCAATATAGTGACTTGTATTTCATGACATATAAGTGGGAAATTATAACAAAACACACTTTTCATCTTGCAAACGGGTTTTTTCAAAACTCAACATCTAAATAACGTTTAATCGTGTGAATGTCCGTTTGCATTTTCTTACTTTTTCAAGTGTTGCGAAATTATCAATCTTATAACCCAAAACACATTACCTTTATTGAAATAGTCTTTTAACGTCTACATAGGACAGTTGCACATTACTCTAACACATCAATGTATTTACTGTTTCCGTTAGGCATCTCAATTCGTATCCAAGTTGGTGCCCGGATGTTGGCTATATCGCCGTCCTTTCCTGATAACCTAAGAGGTTCTGTGACCGGGTTACTTGGAAACTTCAACGGTAACCCAGACGACGACTTCGTCTTTCCAAACGGGACAGTTCTTCCCAACGTCAATATGACGGACAAGGAGATTTTCGACTACGCTCAAACATGTAAGTGTTTTGTCGTAGAGTTACATAAGGGTTGTAATTGTGTAATGTGAATTACTAACTACATATCTCAGTGTTATAGCAAGGGATTTACATAATTGGTTTTAATGAGTCATTGTTTTAATCAGTTTTAAGAGCTATAACATTCTTTTCGTAGTTTTCCATTTTGCAAAATGGTATCATGGTAGGGTGCACTGCTGTGCTTCTTGCATACAGAATGATATTCAGGCTGTTTCAGAGGGACGTTTATCAATTACTTGACCGGTACAAAAAGGTCTGGTTTCCTCAATGCCCTATAGTGGGAACATGAAAGAAAGTCCTCTGTTCTGCAGCGTCCCAATCGTTAATTGCCTCATGCAATTATACGTATGGTCTCCTGTGTGGTTCTGTAACTCGTAGTCTTTGTATCCTTTGTGATAATAGACATGAAGGTCTAAGTTCAAATCCTTCTGAGTTAAAACAAATAACTAATTGTGTTCTCTTTTCACGCAATGTAGGGGCTGTGAATGAGGCTGAATCCTGTTTCGACTATTTTGGAAAGACATTTTCTACGTACAACGATCCGACCTTCGTCCCAGTTTTCCTAACAGACTTCAATTCCAACCAGTTACAAGAGGCGCAATCGGTTTGCGGCAAACAACAAGGAGCATGTGTCTACGACTATCTGGTCACGAATGACGTAAAAGTGGCCATGGCAACGGATACAATCGAAACCCAGGCTGCCACAAGCCGAAATATCTTGCGTGAGTGTTATATGGCGTCATTGCAGCTATGATATACTTCTTTATGTTGCATATGACATCAGCAAACATTGTGTCCCAATTGTCAGGTGCCTATGTTTTAGACCACCGAATCTAATGTCAATGCTAAATACAAGTTTGTTTTACCTTACAGTAAATACACCACCAGAAGTTAGTGGCGCCACATTATTAAAAGCAGAAGTCGGCAAAGAATCAAGCTTCACATTGACAGCGACTGATGCGGATCAGGCCGACATTCCGTCTTATGTGTAAGTCGTTAGAGAGAAATCGAGTGCAATGCATTATTCCCGACGTGGTTTCCTGTTTTCTAATTCGTTAGCAAGTTTTGGAAATCTTAACTCGTTATCATACTATTATAAACCAACGGAACAACATATAACTGTTATATAAACAGTTAAATAACACTGTTCCAAACATAGGCAGTTGGCGTTCTCATAGTTTACAGCTACGCGATTCCAATGACTGACAGAGGCATCCTACAGGACACATTATACCTTTAGATATATGTACACCATGTCACATGACCAACAAGTACTTCCGTACATATTTTTTAACAATGATCAGATTGATGCATTGGAATTCATTATTTTTTCTTTGCTTACAGTATCATCAATCAACCTGTCTCCGCCTTTAGTCTTGACGAGAAGACCGGAGTTGCTAGATGGACCCCTTCAAATAATGACTTAGCAGCGATAAGGTATGAAGTAACCTGATTGTACTCACTCTCATCAACGTCAAGAGCTCCAGAATATAGCATTCAGTCAACGTGTGTTCCTTATCTCAAATATCTGTTCAAGTTGACATAAAATTCACATCAAGATTAACCACGCACTGTCTAGAATAATGACTGTCCGAATCTTTTGTGACTTAATCCTTATAAACTCGATCATCTTAAAATTGATTGACCGTACTATTGTTTTTCAGTTTGACCGCTGTAGATAACTACAATGTGTCTGCCCCTCCTCTCGTGGTACAGATCATCCTTTGTTCAGGCTGTAGTGGGCGTGGCACATGTGATTACAACAATACAATCCCATCTACGGACGATAACTTCAAACACGCTGTCTGTGTGTGTGACATCGGCTATGCAGGTATTGAATTGTCGATGGTCCTTTAACCAATACAAGAGGTCACAGTGACTGTAACCCTAATCCCATTGCATTCAACGTGCTATGAATGCAATAGCACTTTGGTAGTTTCATACAAAAGACAAATGGAATAGAAATAAGTATCATACTATGAACATTAGTGTTGTTTGCCATAATCTTTTAGCTGACATGAAATGCCAATGTAAACATTTTACAATCACATGCGTTATGATCGTTCTTTGTCTATCAAAATATCATAATTTAATATCTTTTATACGTACACGTATGTTATTAGGCACGGACTGTGGTGTGGAGACGGACGGGTGTGTCGGTAGCCCTTGCTCTGTCGGAAGGAATTGTACAGACCTAAATCCGACCGAGGAGGCTTTGTATGGAGCATCATTTATCTGTTCTGATTGCCCTGCTGGTTTTGAAGTGGTAGGAAGCATATGCAAAGGTAATGGACGTCGCCGAAGTAGGATTGATCATTCAATGAATTTGTATGTTTTCTGGGAATTAACACCCTTGCAAAAGTTAAGGTCATATAAGACGGTTGCCTACAGGGACACATCCGAACTGAAAGAGTATGGAAGGGGAAAAGACAGGATATCAATCATAACAATACAATGAGGCAGCAGATCAATTTCTTTGTGTTTTTTTGTATTTCCCCCTAAGACGAATACACAGAACAAAACTATCGATTCTCCATAGGCCCCGTCTTAGTAACGTCTTACGATAAGATGCAGAGGAATACAACAGGCCTTTTATATGCGGCCATACAAATATGTATGTTTCATGTAACATGCCTGAAAAGATAGGATAGGTCGGTCGGGATTTTTTTTTGTTTTGTTTTCTTTTTTTTTCCTTTTTTTTTTGAGGGGTGAGTGGCTAATTTAAGAAATTGCAAAAGTCACCAAACATGTTTTTAGGTATTTGCAACAATAATATGGGATTTAAATTTGGTTTTGATTCCTTCCTATAAAGCCGTATCTAGCACAGATATTCATTTCAGTAGTCTTTGCTTGTTTTCATTTCATTGATGCTGAAATACCAAATTAGATATCAACGGAGTGTTGAAGAAGATTATCATATGCCTTACATGTATGTTGCCAATCTATTGTCATATCTTCATCAATATCCAGATACTCATGGAACGAAATTCTTTGGTTTTTCAGACGTTAATGAGTGCCTGAACAGCAGTATCAGTACATGCAGCCAAAAATGTACAAACACGGAGGGAAGTTTCATGTGTAGCTGTCTTGTGGGCTTCCGAGACATCAAAGGCGTCTGTATGGGTGCGTACATCATGTATTGTTCGGAGGGTGGGGGTTGTACATGACACTTATTGGGAAGCGTGATGGGACCGTGTTCTCGTCCACATAACATTGAAACCTCCTGCACCCTATCATCTGGGCCAAAAAGAGCGATTGATATAAACTGATAAGACTTTTCACAATTACTATATATTTATAATCTAAAAAAAGAAATATATTATTCTAATTTTAATGATTTTTTATAATTATTCCTGCTGTTACAGTTTCCTAAAATTTGCTGTTACAAGAGTTAAGCAAATAATCACTCAAACAGAAACACGAGCGTTCATATGGCCACACATTTGATTTAATTTTTCCAATTTGAACGACTGAAAAATGGCCTCTGCGTTTTGCAACAATTAGATAGATATTCGAACAAACAAGTGTTTCAAACCAATAACCGCAAAAACAATAACACGTGAATATATTCCGTTGTTAATTAAGTTAGTTATTTATTTTTGTTTATTTAATTGAAAATTACAAACTAAACTCCATTTGTACGTAAAGGTAACTTGTTTATGCGGCATTTACCATTCTTGCCTGTTTGTAATATCAAAACGACAACAATCCAGACTAGAGTGATTGATTGTGATTGTCAGTATATTCCGTCTTTGCGTATTGCAGAGTTATCTTCTCTTGTGAGCAGGTATTGATTGTTACGTCATTGGTTTGTG
>JAUMHH010158872.1:0-17931 GCA_032359455.1 Chlamys rubida | reverse complement strand
GTTAACATTTGTGCCAATCGGGAACCGTCGGCACTTTCCGTAAACGAGAACTTCTTCACGGAAAGTGCCGACATTTCCCGATTGGCCTGTGTGTAACGTTCCATATCCCTTTACTATAAGATCAAGCCAGTTCTATATCATCTTAAAGGCTGGCATCAAACATTGTGTTATTTGCATTTTAAAAACGTTTCTTCTCATATTGAAGCTGTTAAATTTCCACATATTGATGTTGTTATAGTGTCATATATCAACGATATAACGTGAAGGTTGTTTGTTTTGCAATTTAACAATAGAGACACAGCTATATATACAACGTATATATAAGTGTGTCGTAACGTTTAGCACGTTCAACTTGTTACACACAGTGTAGATGTGTTACTGATAGTGAAAGATCATGGCGGCGCGAGGCACCTTAACGTTGTACACACGATTATCAGGGCTACAATATGTGTCTTCAGCAGCTGTTTGCAGTCACGTTTTCTCCGTAAAGGACGGTTATTGTTCAGCCTGATATAAATGATTGGGTTTGTCCGTACACACTTAAGAGTTATGCCTGAAAAATAAACAATTATCAAGTATTGATTTCGTTGAGGTGAATTTGTGGATATATGGACCTAAAAAAGTCGTCTCGGTCAAGATAACTTTTTTGTCAGGTCCATATAATCCCATATTCACCGAAATATAATACCTGAATTGTTATGTTTGATTGTAAATAATGTGTATCATTAGGTAAAAAGGAAAAAAATTGTCAATAGGAAAATACTGTATTTGGCAAAGGGGTGCAGAGAGCGAAAGTGAGCGTAACCCCTGAATATCGAGGATGTTTAAAAGTAGGTAACATTTGATACCGTGACCAGGAAATATCGAAAGCAGTTAGATTCAGAGTGTGCATTGTAAGTGAATTTGAAGAAGAAAATTGAAAAGGGAAACATATTGACTGCATGGTACATTGTAACCGGTTTGTCATTACGAATCGGGCACGTACATTTTTTAGGTAAGCGAAGCGGTGTCAAACGACACACCCGAGCATATACTTCAAAAAAAGTTCCCAATATCAAAAACTGACAGAAGGAGTTGTTTCAGGTTTCTTGAAGAACGAAAACAGTGTTGTACATCATGCAGTGTTCTGTTGATTTCTACATATTCTAGAAGTTGCTTGTAGTTTGTATGTTGCCAGGGTTCTTGTTCGGAGTGGAGTCATTTAGGAGCGGGTCCAAGGCAGGGCTTTGGTGGAAGGACAGCAGGGTACAGCAAGCAGTGTTTTTTTTTTGTTTTTCTGTTCGAAATTTGGCGGATTCAACTGCATACCAACGTATAGGCAACTATATACGCGCCTGGTTGTATTTGTCTTTCTTATTTTGGCAGAACCGATAAAGATCGAATTGAGATCTGCCTCGTTTAGCTGGGAAATAACAGGCTAGATGGCGCCACGGTTACTATTGTCTTGTTTCATTGGCTAATGGATTGGTTTATATATGTGTTCTCTGCTAATAGGATATAGAAGAAATCGAAGTTGAGTTACCAACCCCCTCCTCCACCGCCCGCCCGCCCGCCCCGCCCATTGCAACACTTGGGAACTATTAAGTTTTCTATTTCCTTTACTCTTTTCTTTTCGTCGTTATTTCGTAAGGAAGCTGTCTTCATACGACCTTAGCTATTGGGCAAACATTCAACTTAAAACAATAAAAAAACCAGGTTGGTATTAACATAATTATTAAAGAAACATACCTAACAAGCTCTCTAGATGGTGATCGGGAAAGCCCCTACCTAGCAAGCATTCTGGATAGTGATCGGGACAGCCCCTATATAACACGCACTCTGGATAGTGATCGGGACAGCCCCTATATAACACGCTCACTGCATGGTGATCTGGGCAGCCCCTACATAACAGGCACTCTGGATGGTGATCGGGACAGCCCCTACCTAACAAGCTCTTTGGACTGTGATCGGGACAGCCTCTACCTAACACTCTCTAGATGGTGATCTGGGCAGCCCTACCTAACAAGCCCTCTGGATGGCGATAGGGACAGCCCCTACCTAGCAAGCTCACTGAGTAGTGATCGGGACAGCCCCTACCTAACAAGCTCTCTTGGTGGTGATCGGGACAGTCTCGACCTAACAAGCTCTCTTGGTGGTGATCGGGACAGTCCTTACCTAACAAGCTCTCTTGGTGGTGATCGGGACAGCCCCTACCTAACAAGCTCTCTTTGTGGTGATCGGGACAGCCCCTACCTAACAAGCTCTCTTGGTGGTGATCGGGACAGTCTCGACCTAACAAGCTCTCTGGGTGGTGATCGGGACAGTCCTTACCTAACAAGCTCTTTGGGTGGTGATCAGGACAGCCCCTACCTAACACACTCTCCGGATGGTAATCGGGACAGCCCCTACCTAACAAACTCTCTGGATGGCGATAGGGACAGCACCTACCTAACATGCTCTCTGGATGGCGATAGGGACAGCACCTACCTAACATGCTCTCTGGATGGTGATCGGGATCAAAGCAATAATCTTGCCAGTAAAAACAATTTCCAAAAGTAGGTTACAGTAAGGGGATCCTTAAAAAACGAATACATTATTTAATATCAAATTGATGAAGCCTTTATTTTTATACAGTTAATTGTATCATAAAGAAATCTATTCTGTCCGCGTCTTAAGTAGCTTAAAGATTATCAAAAACAGAAACACATATTGTAAAACATGTCATATAAAATGTTCTCATTTCTGTTGCAGCTCTCTAGTCAAAATACCTCAGTTTATTCTGAACAAATATGAGCAGAAATCTGTGATAAATAGAGCATCATTAAAGAATTCCAACCTCACCACATCTCAACTGTCACAACTATTCCAGTGGGGAGGCATGATCTTATTTGACTACCTCACTGGCAACTACGACAGGTAAGGGCAGATACAGAAAAATTAATGTCTGCATCCTCGGATTGAAAATTTATATAAACTGACGAGTTTCACTTTTTATCATGAAAAAACAAAATTACCAATAATTTTTTTTGTGATATCAAAGACAATGAGATTGTGAAACTTCAAATTCACAAAGTATTTGAGACATAACAGAGTTTAATTTTTTTGTACAATTCTACCACAGAAACTAGATAAAATGTCACTTTTGAGAAAGTATGAGGGGAGATAACTCTTGTCATTTTATATTGAGTCTTTAGATGTAAATTTATTTTTTTAAGAAAAAAGATATAAGATAAATGATGGGTACAAATTTTAAGGTAGGATACAACCTTAAGGGAATTTACACTAGTACAAACTTATTTTATGATACTTAAAATGTTTCAATTTGGTTTTCAAGAGTTTATCTAATGACCATTTACCACTGTGTGGGTAACTAGGGACAAGGGGAGATAACTAGTACTCTACTTTGTTAATAAAATTTAGTGTCATTTAGACAGAGATACATGTACAAGAAAAAGGATGGCTTGTTTTAATCTTAGATGCTACCTGACATAAATCTCTTTTCCAAGGGAATTTCAAACTAAGAATTAAATCTATAAAATATCTTTAAATGGATGGTAATTCCAATTTGGTTTATTATTATTTAATGACAGGTCAGGATACTCTGAAATATTTGTTAATGATATTTTCTTTTTAAATGAAAGATTACTTCAGCATAACACAACTAACTGGTACACTGTGTAGAGTAACATACCACATTAAGGAAGATAACTCTAACACAAATGACAGGTATAATGTATAAGGTAGTGTACAACCTTAAGGAAGATAACTCAAACACAACCAAAAGGTATAGTGAGTAAGGTAGTATACACCCTTAAGGAAGATAACTCAAACACAAACAAAAGGTATAGTGAGTAAGGTAGTATACACCCTTAAGAAAGATAACTCTAACACAAACAAAAGGTATAGTGTGTAAGGTAGTATACACCCTTAAGAAAGATAACTCTAACACAAACAAAAGGTATAATGTACAGTATAAGGTAGTGTATAACCTTAAGGAAGATAACTCTAAAACAAACAAAAGGTATAGTGAGTAAGGTAGTATACATCCTTAAGAAAGATAACTCTAATGCAAATGACAGGTACAATGTGTAAGGTAGTATACACCCTTAAGGAAGATAACTCTTAACACAACTGTGACAGGTTTAATGTATTAGGTTTATAACAATAATGAAAACCTCTAACATAAGTCACTACTGTATATTGCGAAAGGTCTGGTAAAACTTTAAGGGTATTTGTAGTGCAGCTTGTGAATTAAGTAAATTTTGCATCTGAAAGAGCAACCCCTTCTCATGATAAATATTTACCATGAAGAAAACTAATTATTTAAAAAATAAATATCAAATATTAATTTGAATATTTTTAATTTTTTGCAGGGTTGCCAGCATGCAAGATGCAGCATACAAGGAGAAGAAGCCAAGCATTATTTCTGAAAATATTAGAAATCTCAGAAAATCCATAAAAACTTCCAAACTGTGGTTAATAGACAATGAAAGTGGACTTTTAGATGCATATGATTTAATGTACCATAATGGCAATGGTTATGGTGGGGAAAAATTCATTAAATTCCATCGTGACATGCTCCAGACATTTTGTGTGTTTCCAAGAACAATCGTAGAGTCACTAGTCAGACTTAATACGATGCTACGCCCAGAGGAAGTGCTTCTGGAGTTTGCTCGTAAACATGAACCCTTAGTGGATGCGTTTCAAAAAGATTCCATTTTCAGACTTTTCCAGACGAGATTTCGAGAGAGAATATCGGAAGTGTCCAATTGGGTTAAAACATGTCATTCAAATATTGAGAATGAGTCAAGCTGACAATGTGCTACACATTAATAACAACTGAATACAACCAGGATGAAATTGTATCAAGCATTGTTAGCTTAATAACACATCAAGGTCAATTTTGTTCAGCGATACTTTCATGATGTTTACAATTTTAAAAAATGTACCGTTGTGTCATGGAATTTAAAATCAACTTGATCAGAGAAAGTCTACGAAAGAAACACTTATCATTCCTGCTGAACTATTAAATAAAAATGAATTCTAAAATTGTGTTTCTGTATACGTATTGCCAAGCTGATGAAGAGCAATGCATCATGCAACTTTGCCCTTAAATATTAAAGATTGGTAAGCTTTTAATTATTTTGTTAAATAATATCTTTTCAAAACCTCCGAAAAGATATTTTCAAGGCTAAAATGTATCAAATGTTCAGATAACCAATTTAACTCTTTTAGATATATAGTTCAGACTTTTTAATTTAGATAACTTTGAAATGAAGCACTTTTGTAATTTGTTTTAAACTAATTATGCTATGAGCGACGGTCGTCCTGGTGGTGTTGATGAAACTGTGATATTTTAAACTATAAATTAATCATGTTCCATATTCTATCCTGCATTGCAACGAATGTTAACTAGAAACCTAACCAACTTAATATCAACTTAATTTATAATTATTCTTCATGGATTTATTTTTCACAAAAATCTAGGAAATACAAACACATGAACTTTTTTTATCAAAATAATGAGATTCAGTTGTATTTTATTGTGAAAAGGTTGATTAATTGTATTTTTCCAAAATCTTCAATTAAGACTATTGAACTTTTTCTTTGTAAATACCAAAATATTCTTAAATAAGAACTTGCCCTCTAGAAAGTGTCCATCCAATATTTTGGTAAAAAATATGAAGCTTATTAAAACACTCTGTTCAAACACTTAAATCTAACAGTATGCAAATATATTAATAATTATGTTAATAACACCACAAACATCTGATCAAACTACAGCAAAGAGTGGCCGATTTCATGTTGTATATTATTATAAGCAAAGGTTATCTGTATTAAGAAAATAAATGAAGCTCTGGCCCCTTTATCAGGATACATCTGGTATTTTAATTATTTTACTTTGAAACAACTATTAAATTTACAAATTACACGATTACACATATCAACCTTCAGCAACATGTTTATAATTTATGAATATTACTTTAATAAGAAAATATTTTGCAACTCAAAGTATAAGCTTTTTTTTACAGAAAAGGGGCCAAAGAAAATACTCCTAACACGTACTACTCGAGAAACTGCAAGAAATCACAACAATACAAGATACGACAAACCTATAATACTTGAGATTTCTTGGGATAAAAAATAGTTTAAGAGACAAGGGGAGATAACTCCAACACGACTACTGCAATGTGTATATAATCTAAAAGCTTGGAGGAATGTCTCTAGCTTGACATGTGCTAGTCAAATAATGTATTTTTACATAAATTGGTGCTGATTGTACCATCATTAAATTCAATTATGTTTTAAATATTTCTAGAAGAGATTTGTTCATCCTCCATAATTGGGACCAGAGTGCTGAGTCTCGATTGTTGTATTTGGAATATCATGAGGGCGAGTTGTTTACATTTACTCATTCACCCCTTAAGTTTCATAATGAACTATTCCAACCTTTGAATATTGGAAGAGTTTAAATGTGTCGTCTGGGGTGAATAAGTTAAATTAAAAGAAAAAAAAACCTGCCTACACTGAACCTTTTCCAATTAAGAAACCTGTCTAAACCAGACTTCCTGCTCGGGACCACTGGATATTTCTGTACAAACCAGAGTAAACCACAGATCTGAGTAGTGTTCAATTTAGACGGATATTACTATTGCCAAAAGTGTTGTTCTCCATTAATATTCCTTGATGGATTAAATATTTTAATGATTTCTTTTTCATTTGCTCAGTTGTTATCAAACAACATGCAATATTTAGATGCATTTTGTAATGAATTTTACAAAAACAACATGCAGAAATATTAAAACATGTTGAACAACTTTACCTATTAAAAAGAATTCTATCAATTACAGTCTACATACCATATACAAAAGAATTGGTTTTTTAACAAAAACAAAATTAAGAAAATAATTTTGTTGCTTACAAATATTTGCAAACTTTTACACAAAACAAATAAATCGAGGAAATCCAAGATAATAAATATATTGTTTACAAATTACTATTTCAAATTGTGATGAGTTTTAAAGATAGCCATATGGTATATACATATTTGGACATAAGAAATCCAAACTACTATATGATATGGAATAATTAACCTTTAATTAGGTTATTTTCATCTCAAGATTTCAAATTGTGTAATTTGTTTGTCTTTGTAGGAAATCCATATCTAAGTATAGTATGAAATTGACACATTTTCCATTTTGATGTGAATTTCGAATGCAGTCCTGCTGTAGAATTATTAATACATTCTCAAATATGTGTAATATCTGATGGACTGTATTTGCTGAAATTAACACCGCTTCCCCTATAAGTGTCCCCCTCCCCATTTTCTAGAAGGAATTGAAATAATATTGACCCTGTCCCCCTCCCAGACCTGAGAAAACTCAGTCAATGATTTCTAGTCCTTACACTTCAACTCATTTACCCCTGAAAACACATTTTAAATCTTCTAAATCAAAGGTTGGAAGAGTGCATTATGAAATTTCAGGGGTGAATGAGTTACTGATCTATGTCTAGTGATCAATGCTAGACTTCCCGTGAGCGGATGAAACATTTGATTTCCAAACCGCAAGCCCCACTTGAATGTGTAATATGTCCTTCAGTGAAAACAAGGGTTAAAGTTAACATAACTTATATTTCATTATCCTAATAAGTCCCCCCCCCCCCTAAAAAATACCATGAATGGGCGCTAATTACAGCAAATACAGTTATATGGTCTTTGGTACCTAATATTCATAAAAATTGAGACTTATGACGCCAATATTGAGTGAAGAGTATCACTTTATTACAATTGTTCTTCCCTGTCAATCAAGCATTTAGAATTTATCTAAAATATCCAAATTTTAAGCCAGTTTTAAAAACAAACAATACAGGAATAAAACAGGCCATATTTCACAATGTGTACTTGTTAGTTTTTGTTGGAACTTGTAACAATTTTTACCATAGTAATGTTTCCTGTCTAATACATTATTTGTATATGTTGAAAGAAATTGTTGAGATTTAAAAAAGTATATATGTGAAGAATAAAATTCTTATGTCAAATTTTGTTTTTTGTTTTTGTATTTTCCTTGTCATTCGTAATGTAGCGATTGATATGTTTATAAGTAATTTGACGAGAATAGCATTACTTCCTGTCCACGTAACTATGTCCTGACCTTCCAAATCATCTTCGGACACGTTTTTGTAACAGTAAAGAGAATAGTGTGCTTCCACCGGGGATCGAACCCACAATTCCTAGGTTCCTAGTCGGACGCTCTACCACTGAGCTAACAGGTAATCCTATGTACAATTAAAATCTGCCACACTACTCCCCCCTTTTTGCCACAACCCAGGCTCTAACTCCCTGTCACCACAGGGAGGGCCACGGACACCATTTCTAACTCCCTGTCACCACAGGGAGGGCCACGGACACCATTTCTAACTCCCTGTCACCACAGGGAGGACCACGGACACCATTTCTAACATGGAGGGATTCCGGCGTTACATGCTTATTTATTTAAGTTAAAAACGGGCTTAGCATTATTTGGAATAACATACGGAATAAGTACTTGAAATTTATACACGAGTTATCATAAATGAAGTACCTACATTTCAATAAATGAGTTGCGTTTTCTAACCTAAAATCGTGCTGTTCTTCCGCCATTTTCTTCAGCCCAACAATCACTACTACTTCACATCCGGGGTTTGTTGCAATTTGCATTAACATACTCAGGGGTGGGGTGGGGGGATAGGTATGTATGTGTCCTACAGATGTGTCTCTGGTGACCTACTCTGTCTTCAATCGAGAATCGTCGGCACTTTCTGTAAACGAGAAAATGGCTATATGAAAACTACACATCTCGCTTATTTCATTTTTTTAATTCAACCTTAGGCTGCAGATGTCAGAGCGACACCGGTAGTAAAAAATAAAACTTAATGGATCAATACAATCTGTACATGTTTCATAGACTGATTTCAAGAAAAGCGTAGAACCAAAAAAATCTACTTTTATTTGGAGAAGCATTTTATTTCGGTTATTTTTGTGGGTTTTCCTTTGCTTTTGTATTATAAAACGGCCCGTCGAAAATTTAAGCTATTCAGAACCATGTTTTCTTTTCTGTTTATTTTGCTATTAGAAACTGTAAACAAAAAAAATTAACGTGGAATTATAATCCACGTCAAGGTGGGATGGGACGATGGGCTGGGACGATGGGCTGGGACGCCCTTTTAAAATGTTACGGGTCTAATTATAAGACACCTTTACTGAAGGGAATCGCGCCATAATGTTTGGAATCTTTTCTAATGTACAGTCGTCAAATTCCTTAAAAAAACCTCATCGCAGAATTGGTACGGTTGTTTTTCTGATAAAGAGCCTGTTTGTGGACTTACAACGGGTACTCACGTGCAAAGCTTTTTCGGTAGCGGCCATACTTTAGAATTATCAAATTTTAGCTCACCTGGCCCAAAGAAGTCGCCAACTTCTTAATTTAGACGGTTTCTTCTAAAAAAAAAAACCAGGATGCTTAGCTACATGTATAGGGTAATTATATTTGGCAAGTAGCAAGCTGGGATAAATGACCTTCATCCATATTCAAAGTCAGAGGGGTAAAATGTGTTATACAATTCAAACAACTTTTCAGGATAACCATATATCGTAGGCTGATGATATTTGGCAAGTAGCAAGCTGGGATAAATGGCTACCAAGTTTGTAAAAATGAATGACCTTCATCAATATTCAGTGTCGCAATGGACTGCTAACTTTTCATCATATAAATGACATTGACTTTCTTTTAAGAGCACAAGGGTCAAATGTATTTTAAATGATTTTTCAAGCAACTTTTTATGAATAGCCAAGTGGCCGAGAGTAAAACTATTTGGTCAGTACTAGGTACCTGGGATGGGTGATTGCTATAATAATTTCCTCGAATAAGTGCATTTAACCTTCCTTCAAGGCCAAAGTGGTCAAATAAAAATCTTTAAACACTAAGAGGCCCATAATGATAATGTTTGGCCAATAGGAAGGACTATGATGTTTCGTCAAATTGATGACCTTAACTTACGTTGAAGGTCACAGGCGTCAAATATGTTAAAACGTTTGATCGACTTCTTCGGAATAACTAAGACACATACGGTGATGACATTTGGCCAGTATCTATGCTGTGATGTGGTGCTATAATTTTTCCTCATATAAATGACATTGAACTACTTTCAAGGTCACAGGCATCAAATATGTAAAAACGTTTCAACAACTCGTTCTGAATACCAATGAGGCCCAGTGCGATGATAGTTGGCAAGTAGGTACATGACATGGAGTGGTATAAAGTTTCCCTAAATAAATGACCTTGACCTGCTTCCGAGCCCACCGGGATCAAAAATATAAAACAAAACACTTGGACAAGTTCTTCTGCATAGCCAAGAGGCCCTAGTGATGATATTAAACCACTAGCATGTTGGGATAGAGTAGTATAAAGGTTCCTCCAGTAAATAACCTTGACCTACTTTAAGGTCACAGGGAGTCATATATATACAAATCTTTAAACGGCTTCTTCCTTATCACGAAGAGGGTCTGGCTCCCCAAAGTGAAGAAGGACGGGGCTCAATAGAGGTTAACAGGAAAATAATCTTTGAATTCCTCCGTCAGTACTGATTACGCAATCTCAATCATTTAGTCTGGTCTGGTCTCAATATGAGGAAATGTGTTTTCCTGTATACAGTAACCTCTCCTTAACTCCCGTTTAGAACTTATCTCCAGCGCACTGTAGAACTTATCTGTAGCGCACTGTAGAACTTATCTATAGAGTATCCTACATAATTTGTCTCTAGTGCCTTCTGTAAAATAATTTGTTTCTAGCGCACTCTGCAGAACCTATCTCTAGCACACTCTGCAGACTTATCTCTAGCGTTTGCTTAACTTATCTCTAGCACACTCTGTATAACTTATCTCTAGCGTACTTTGCAGAACTTATCTCTAGCGTTCTCTGTAAAACTTATCTCTAGCGTACTCTGTAGAACTTATCTCTAGCGCTCTCTGTATAACTTATCTATAGCGCTCTCTGCATAACTTATCTCTAGCGTACTCTGTATAACTTATCTATAGCGCTCTCTGTATAACTTATCTCTAGCGTTTAAATAACGTATTGCTAGCGTACTCTGTAGAACTTATCTATTGCGTACTCTGTATAACTTATATCTAACACACTCTACAGAACTTATTTCTAGCGCACTTTGTAAAAGTAGCTCTTGTGTACCCTGCAGAATTGATTTCTAGTGTAATCTGCAGAAATTATACATTTGTATCTTTATATGTATTTTTTTTTCAAAAACTGTTTTAGTGATCAAGTTTTTGTATATCCATACATAATCACGACCACAGCCTTCAATCCATCTGGATATGTTTCAATTGTGAGTCATTCATAGTTTATTTCTATGTATAATCAAGTATCGGAAACATTCCAAGTGGTACACATTTGAAGACTTGCTCAAACTTCCCTGTTAAAATTTCCATTCTAAAACTTCCCTGTAAAAATTTCCATTCTAAAACTTCCCTGTAAAAATTTCCATTCTAAAACTTCCCTGTTAAAATTTCCTTGTCTTACTGATTCACATTAATGCTGCTTATGACTACAGCTTTTTTTAAACCTGATTTTACTTATGTGTTAATAAATCAATTCGAAAGTCATTGTTGTACATTGTAAAAAATATTCATCACATTACGTAACAAAATATCGGATTATGCATACGCTTGTATCAAATATGTCCCATGCAATTGTAAAACAAAATGTATTTAATCGCTATCACTGCCTTTAATGGGAATGTGCGCCGCGGTTTCAATGTGGGAGTATACATTGCACATAGGATTTTTTTGGATTCCCACGTGGTCGGGCTGGTGACCTCAAACCTTTTCACTTTTGTTCCAGATGTCGTGCGTACTCATGAAACGCCTACGCACTCATCCTCTGTTTTTTCGAAACATCTAGAGTATACTAAATGTTCAGTACCACTAACAGAAAGTACACTGTATTTTGTTACCACCCATAATGTATCCCAACTAGAGGCAGTTACATATATGTATACACTAAAACAATCTGTCACCACTAAAGGGGTATTAAGTTACTATCAACATGTTAGTTGATTGTATTGCAAGTGATTTCAATGACTAAACTTCTGCCATCATCGGATTGCGGAACCGTCGTCACTTTCCGTAAACGATGTCGTTTACGGAAAGTGCCGACACTTCCCGATTGGACACTAGGATTTGTTTTCACAGGAAATACAATAGCATAAATGTTCTTACACATTTGACTCCTGTGTAAGAGAGTCAAAGTGATTTTTTTATCAAGACTGGTAACCCTTTCCCCTTCATGTCACGGGAAAGGTATCATGAGGATTTGAGTTAATGTGACTTAAATTGAATACAACTGAATCGCAGTTACCCACTATACCCGAATGGATGGGTAGCAGATATCACAATTATAATTCTTTGTACACGTACATCGATGACGAGTATGACCCAAATACAAAGAAAGAAAATGAGTCCTTAATTATTTATTTTATAAATACAACATGGATAGTGTGCCAGTGCCTAGGATTACCCCGAAGATATCACTTTCACCCGAAGCGAAACCTAGTCACCCCATGATGAAAAGTTATTTTGGCGGTTGAAACGAACCGTACGCGCATCTTGTTTGGGCGGTCACTGTTTTTCACTGTCACACACACTATCACCAGTTGCCAAAGCATCCTTCAATTGACTCAATGTTGAAGCGAATGTGAGCGTTTGACATAAAACATTTGTCTCGACCAATCAGATTACAGGCTTTTCACTAGAGTTATAATAATCTCAAGTGTCTTATACACGTATGATTGACGTCCCTCTTACTTTTATCACTATCTCACGTGACATGTCTGGTAGTTTATGTTTGCACCACTACATGCCTAGTCACCATGAAACTTCCACGTGACCTATAGTCGTCATCAAACAGGAAATATTTGATGAGTGGTGAAAACAAACCAGATTGTTCTGCTGGCCTCAGTTGTAAGATGTACCGAGCACGACCGCGGAAGGATCTACAATACGTACAACTTTGGGCGGAGGATAATCTACAACAAACCAAATACATAGACAGTCCAGGTCTTAATCATCCTTTAGCGAAGTTTTGATATTATTACCAGGTAAGCCGATTTCCTCCGAAGTAATACATCTTATAAAGGTATCCAATAACGACGGCATCTTATATCTATTAATGATGTTCTCATTTGAAAAGGAAAAACAAAAGCCTGTATTTAACTTTTTTTTATATATGCATTTTAGGAAAAAAGGAGTTGATGGCATAGTAGAAAATGCAAAAACAATTTAAATGATCGGTCAAATTTGACATACTAACACAAAGGTGCTTCAGTGACACTAAACATGTCAAAACAAAAGTACCAATAATGTATAATTTTCCACTTTTGTCACATTGAACATGATGAAGGGCTATAGCAAAAATAAACTAGCTACAATTAAAAAAAGGCGACACAATGACGATTTAAGTGATCAATCTAGTGTCAAAAAAGGTTTAATTTTGGCCTTCCGTGAAGTGCAAGAAATACACATTTTAAAAATATCTGACGACCTGGTCATTTTTTAAAATTCTTTCAAAAAAGTTCTACAAACATCAGGCATCTTGTTTTGTGATACAGTTTTCAGATGCATGTTTGCTTTGAAAATTGATCATAATTTGTTTAATATTACAAAAAAACTGTACACGAGATCAAAACGAAATTTAAACGCGATTTCATCCTAAGAAGAGTACATCCTTAACATTTTCGGATGCCCCTAATTAACTGGCACCAATTCCTGTAAGAATACACCATTGTAGATGTAATACTTATGTATACTTATTAATGTTTAAATACAGGTATGTCTATTAAATCAGAAAATTCAGTCGGAAAATTTTCTTTATTACAGAATATATTCCGAAGATAGCCATGCTGGATTCTAGGGAGAGTGAGAGGATGTCCATGCTTCTGTCAACATATCTGGAAAGACGGTTTACGGGAACAAAAGAGGAGTTGGATATCAGGAGGAGGGTAACAGTCTTAAGCGAATATTTTGATCAGGAGATGGTTATATGTGGAAGTTTTGGAGAGGGATTAGATATAAGTGGTTCAGATATGGACTGTATGTTTACAGCCAGGAATGTTGCAGTGATGTATCCTAATCAGTTTATTCCTCGAAATATGGCAAGCAAAACAATTCTTTACATAAGAGAGGCAGACTGTCGCCCTGGCTATGTCCACTTACAGTTAGGTCAGATAGGACAGGAATGTGACAAATCGTTGTTGGATTCACTTGTTAGAGTTGGAAATTCAATGTTTCTTTCCAGTGATATGTACAGAGAGCAATATGTCCTTTTTTGCAGTAATGATGTAGGTGCAAAATATGAATCCAATGGGCCCAGTGCAACATTAAACGTGCATGGAACACCTTGCAGCATGGACATTGTTAAGTGTTTTCCATGCTACGGTTGGCCAAAGGAGGCTAATGAATGGAGGACACGTACACGTCTTTATGGATGGCCATGTCAAACCTTGATTGATAATATTGTAGACAGTGGATTCTCTCTCGTCCCAGTTGGCGATAAATGTTCTGAGGATACATTTTTACAGTGGAGAATATCCTTTGCAAAAGCAGAGAGGTCTTTAGTTCACTCATTTACTCACACCCAATCTAAAGTATACGTTTTGCTGAAATATTTCTTAAAACAAATAAAAGGCACGTTAGCAGACACCATTGGGGATGATGACATCCTGTGTTCCTATTTTTTAAAAATAGTCATGTTTCATGCAATAGAGAATACCAACCAAAAGTTCTGGCAAGAGAAAAACTTATTTTATTGTTTTTGGTTTTGCTTCAATATACTGATTGATTGGGTCAGGGTTGGATACTGTCCAAATTACTTCATCCCAGCCAACAACTTATTCAAAAGGAAAGTCCATGGACAACAACAGCAAATTCTTTTAGATGTTTTAAACAACTTTTATCAGATAAAATGGATGTGTCTTTCAATAGGAAACCACTTCGACCCAATATGGTGGCATCTTTGTAATATCTCAAATCAAGCTGAACTTGTATGTCCCAAAACCGTGGAGGAAATTGTTTCCCAACAGGATGTGATTATTGTTTACTCTTTAAATACATTTGGAACGGCCGGCATGGACAATCGTACTAGTCTGAAGAAAGCACTCAGGGTATTAGCAACATCGCAGACAGATCATGATGAACTTTTCACATACCGTCTCATTACGGAATGCCTTCATGAAATCGCAGCCGATCAGGTTTATCCAATTCACGTGGTTGCTACAGACAATAAGACCAGGTACAGGAGTCTAAGGAAATGTAAGCGCTTGATAATTCCCAAAGCCTCAATGGGCACAGAACTGTTGTATTTGGCAACGTTTCACTTTCTTCTTGGAAATTTCAGTAAAGCTCTGGATATGTGCAAACAAGTAACAAAACTAGCATCATGTTATGGACGACGTTGTAGTCCAGAATACCTGCATACTTTTGGGTATCGTCAATCTGGACATATATTGGGTAGACTGCAGAAAATCTTCACAGCCGAGTTATATTTTCATGGTCAAGATATTTATCTCCCTCATGTTTTTCTGGAAATGAAAACGGCCACAGCGTGCCCACCACTGCCGTATGCTGTGTTCCTGTCTTTTCTGTGTTGTCACGAGCTTGGAGACGGCAGAGGACGTGATGCAGCGTTACGCCACCTGACAGAGGTCCAGGGTAATGATAAACAAGGAGGACACATATTCTGGATAGTACACACTCTCCTTGGGATCTGTTACGAGATGCTCGGCGACAATCACAGGGCCATCAGGGCTTACTGGGATTCAGCACAATCAAAGGGTGCTATGCAGTGGGAGAATCCCGCCATGAAGAGAATAGCTATAGTTTACCTATGTATGTATGCTTCACATAGGTCTGACAGAGGATAGCTGTGGTGTATCTATACTATGTATGTATGTCTCACATAAGTCTATTATAAGATAACCGGACAGAGGATAGCTGTGGTGCATCTATTTATGTATGTTTGTCTCACAGAGGTCTATAACACGACAACCGGACAGAGAATAACTATTGTGTATCTATTTATGTATGGCTCACAGAGGTCTAACATAGGATAGCTATTGTGTATCGATGTATGTATGTCTCACAGAGGTCTGATAGAGGATAGCAGTGGTGTATCTTTGTATGTATGTCTCACAGAGGTCTGACAGAGGATAGATGTGGTGTATATAATGTATGTATGTCTCACAGATGTCTATTAAACGATTACTGGACAGAGGTCAGCCGTGTCGTATTTATGTATATATGTTTCATGGACGTCTGACAGAGGATAACAGTGTTGTTTATACGCATATCTCAAAAAGACATTTTGAAAACTGCTTGTCCATAACCTTTAATAATTTTGATAAGAAAAGATAAATACAAAAGTGACTTAATTTTACGTATGTTTAATGTCGATAGGTATTGTATTCATATCAACTGGTTGTTCAGCTTTGTAAATATTGTCAGTTATAAACAATGTCATCATCAATACATTTGTATGTCTTTGTTGATAACGTTATATCTAGTTATCAATTGGGGCCGTTATACTTATACTAAGCTCACATATTTGAATTAATTCAATAAATAGTAATGATATCCAATTTGTTGTGCTTGTTTTAACTTTTAGTGATGGTATGATATTTGAGGTGCACAGAACAGTTCAGATCTTTATAATTATTTTCTCTCTACTTCAAAGAACCTATTTCTTTCCTGGTACTTCGCTCGGCAAAGACTCCCATTTGGCCTTGGTTTTCAACGTCCGCCCAAGCGTGGTAGGTAGTTGTTTCTATTCCCAAACTGTCTAACGAGAGCCTTTAAAATGGTAGTTGGAATTCCCTGCTTATCGATCAGCATTTAGGATGTTGTTGATATTTCAGAGGTAACGCCCACTGGCGTGCTCTGCACCACCGGAATATGTCATGACAGATTCGATGAAAGAATCCCACGGCCGACTTTGAAGTCGTGTGTAGCGCAATCTTAAAATGACAGGTACAAGTCTAGGAACTTAGGATTTTTTTTTTTACCTGAAACCATTCAATTAGGTGGCCGCATGCCGTCAATTTTGCCATGAAATATTCCAGGGGTGCAGAGAGTGTAAGTGTGTGTAAACACTGGAGTAACAAATATACATTTAAGGGTGCCCACATCAATTGGTTCATCCATTCTAAATATAGTTTGACCAAGTGGAATACCGTGTTGGATACCTTTGGCATGGTATTTGAGAGAGGTAGCACTTAACTGACTGCATCAGATCCGAACTACCATAAGGAGGCAAGTACACCAACATACAACCTCAAAGATAAACACCACACACATGGTGTAATTTGCTTAAATGGCCTTACCTGTAAATCAGACGTTAAACAAAACAATGTAAAAATAACGTTACGGTTGGTAGATAGAACAACCTCTAATGGTGATACATTATGTGTGGCACACAGAACACCCTCTAGTGGTGATATATTATGTGTGGTACACAGAACACCCTCTAGTGGTTATACTTCATGTGTGGTACACAGAACACCCTCTAGTGGTGATACTTCATGTGTGGTATACAGAACACCCTCTAGTGGTGATATTTCATGTGTGCTACACATACCACCCTATAGTGGTGATACCCTATGTGTGGTACAAAGAACACCCTCTAGTGGTGATACATTATGTGTGGTACACAGAAATCCCTCTAGTAGTGATACTTCATGTGTGCTACACAGACCACCCTCTAGTGGTGATACATTATGTGTGGTACACAGAACATCCTCTAGTGGTGATACATTATGTGTGGTACACAGAACTCCCTCTAGTGGTGATACATTGTGTGTGGTACACAGAACACCCTCTAGTGGTGATACATTGTGTGTGGTACACAGAAC